>JBAIAA010001003.1:0-272163 GCA_037893245.1 Crossaster papposus
GCAAAAAAACCCAAGTGAATCACTATTTCATCCGAGTGACAGTGAACAAAAATTGATTCTAACATGACGAGATAAAATGTGAAATAAATTTTAATAATGTCTTGCACGGCAATGTCATAGGGAGAAATTAATGTACAGACACCACCGATTTAAACATAATACAACTGCTCGGGAAATTCGTGAAATAATACTTTTGCAATGCAATTAAATACAGGGTGTTCCCCCCAAAAAAAATGGTGTAAGTGGAACACAACTTTTTAATCACAAAGATATGGAAATTGCTTATAAAAAGCTACACACTCGGAACGACTACAAATTTGGCTTTCAGATCATTTGGCTTTCAGATCATCTGATTGGGTTTTGTCAGTCCAGAGATATACTCGATAACCTAAAGCTAAACCCCAAAACGATGTTGTGCCACTTTCCAGTTTGATTATTAAAGGTAGGATACACCATTGGTAATTGCTTGAATTATCATGAATGGGTAGATTTGTTGGGTTGTATTTTATAGTAAATATAATTTAACTGACCTGTCCGAAGTTTTACAATCATGAATGCCGAGAAAAGCACGAAAAACGGCGTTCGTTTTTAACCGGCGTCGAGCAGTTATTCTTATGTTATTTTTGTTTTTTCGCAATCGCCGGCCGGCGATCGCGAATTTGTCTTTATAAAAAAAATAATTCCGGAATAATTACAGGATATCTATCGCAATTATTTTGCTGGATACCTGAGAATAATTATTTACTTTAAAATGAGTAAGATATTTCTTAATAATTCGATAGTAAATATTTTCGGTATCTGCAAATGGTGTATACATGTATTACCTTTAAGTCGAAATTTGAAGGCAAATCACATCTTTCTCCCGATACGATTGGACTTCAAAAAAGATCATAAATGTGGGAAAGATGTATTATGAGTTCATTTGACATTGTATTATGTAACAGCTCAATTGATCTTGAGATTAAATAATTATGAAAAGGTTTCAAATAATTTTTTCGTTAGGCCATGATTAGGCCAACTTTCTACACAGTCACTCATGTGTAAAATACTGATATTTATTTATTTATTTATTCCATTTCTTTACCCAGGGTGTGCCCAAACAGTTTAAAACAGTACATATAATAACATAACACAGACGTACATGGAAATTGACAGGAATCAAAAACATTAATACTAATTCTGATTTACGAGATAGGCGATATTCTTGGCGCCTATAGAAACATTCTTTCTCGAAAGTGGCACACACTCGTTTTTTAGTGCTGGTGGGTAATCAAACAACGATAAAAGCAAATAGAGTAAAACAAACGGCATTTAAAAGCTAGTTATCTTGAAGCTCAT
Source organism: Crossaster papposus (assembly GCA_037893245.1). NCBI lineage: Eukaryota > Metazoa > Echinodermata > Asteroidea > Velatida > Solasteridae > Crossaster > Crossaster papposus. Next base: position 1,339 of record JBAIAA010001003.1, read on the forward strand.
ACACACATCAATAGCAAATGCTAAATATTTAAAGAGCAAATGACGAGTTCCACCTTTGGGGACACCCTGTATTATATGACAATACTGATATAAGTGATTTGTTTATTATATTTTCAGGCAAAAATGTGCAATAGGTGCATATTTCCCCTCCTCGATTGATAACAGTGTGACTACATCATAATTGGATATATACGCCTATTGTTTCATTAATTATTTTCATATTCATCTTTCAAAATTACACTGTGCACCGCATAAACCAAACAATATCACGATGAAAATCCTGTTTGTTGAAGCAAACAAATTTGCTGAAGCACAATAACAGAATTGATGGCAACCGAATCGTTATTAATTAGCTTAGCTTCAATATTTCCCCTTCATTAATTTCATATTACATTATGTACATGCTCGTCATTCTAATTTCACACGATCGACATGATACATCCGACATCCATATTACATCTGACTATACAAACAAATCGCTATCTAGCTAGGCCTGCTATTCGAAATCGCAAAGTGCACAAATCATCGAGTATTATATTAATAATTTATCGTAATATCTTCATGTAGTATTAATGTAGGAGACGGTTTATGAATATTCTTCAACGGACTGGTTAAGATATCATGACTATAGAAGTCTGCGCGGGAACTTCATCAATGATGAGATCAGCCGGGCATGCGCAGTACGGTAATCAATCATTCTATCTACAGCGGAGAGATGCAAATGTATAGAGCCCGTGTCAAAATAGAACCTCTAAAATTATTCAACGCTTCAGTTTACGTATAAATCAGACACATTTAAAACATAATTAATTTGAAAGTCACAATGTTTTGCAGAAAGGAAAATCGTCCATAAAACGAATACATTTTTCTATTTTATAATGCTAGGTTCCCACTGTCGTGCGATCCCTTACGAATGCCACGATTGGCCATTCGTAGCTGATCGTGGAACTGTTGTTACCTTTTCTGAAATTTCACGTTTGAGTTGATGCGAGTCGATATGTTCTGATACGATTTGGTGCGCTTGGATGCGATATAGTCACGATTGGTCAATTTCAGGTGACACGATATGGCGATCTGTCACGATTTGGTCTCCCGTTCAGATACGATCAGATACGTTCCGATAGGATTGTCCCGATTGAGTCCACGATTGGGTCCCGATCTGAAGCGATCAGCACGATCGGGGTCCCCGATTTGGGACGATCTGTGCGTGCAGATACGTTCCGATACGTTCCGATACGATCATCACAAACCGATGCGCTCTGTTGTGATCGGATACGATTGTGGTCACGATGTCTTTCACGATCGGGATCGAGAGTTATCACGATTTGAGCCACGATTGGACCCCGACTGACAGCCCGACTGACCATGGACTTCATTGTTTCTTGAAATTCTACAGAGTGATGACTACAACCCACAATCAGATCGCAGCGCATCTCAACAGAGTTGGTGTTTATCTTGTCCAAGGTTGATCCCGGTCACCACGATTTGGAGGCAAGATTGGATCCGATCTGTCGCGCTTTGTTACGATTCATTACGATCTGATGCGATGATCACGATTGAAATTTAATCGTGTCGATCGTAGAAAATGTTTGAACCGTCAAAACATTTTCTACGATCAACACGATTGCCACGACTGATCTCAAGATCTGATAAGATCTGATAGGATCACCACGATTACTCCACGATTAAGACCACGATATCAATCGTGGCGCGAATCGTGATAGTGGGAACCTAGCATAACCAATCAAAATGCACGTTTGTATAATTGTATAAGTGTTTGAATATGCTGTTGTCTTTTTCCTATACCTCAAAAATATTAATTTTCGGGATCAAAATGACGCTTTTTAGGGTGACACATTGACACTTTCTTCAGGTCAAAATTTTCGGTCACAATGACACTTCACAAAAGCACGTTTCGGGTCACTACGACACTTTTCCAAAGTCGCAATGACATTTTGCTGGGTCACAATGACATTTTTGGGCCACAACAATACTTTTCCGGGTAACAATGACACCTTTCCTGGTCAAATTTGTGGTTGAACCAAATAGAACCATGCATGATTCATTGTCAATCAGGCCGAGATGTATAAAGTAAGTTCTGCTAAAACTTTTAAATTTTATTTAAAAAATAATTTAGCAACATTTTCGGTGCTGTACTCGAGTACAAAAATGTATTTTTAAAGTATCTCCCCTCCCACATAAGTATCTCCCCTCCCACACAGGACTAAAAGTGCTTCAGTGAAAAAAACAGCTAAAGCGTGAATCATATTTCACTGAGATCAACCATCAATACCCACTGCTCACTTCAACACAAACATAATCTCAATATTCCGCCGCGTGCAGATATGAGCTTACAGAAATTAATCCGATTGATTTTTTTAAATGGTTTAAGTCGTGACGGCCTATAGTTGCCCCGATAAATATATAGGCTTGCTGGGTGACGCCGTATATGCCTATACACGTGTGGTTTACGGTGTAATGTGATAACTTGCATCTTGCTTTTGGCAATAAGGACATCCAGGCCAGTAGGTCTATATCAATTAAACGGCTACTGAACTGCTTGAGGCATGCTTCCACACTTCTCACTTAGGCCGTTTATCAAACCCTAGCTTAGGCTCCATTGCGGGTCCATCATCATTGCCAAACTGCATGAACGAAACCAAAGACGGCGGGAGACGAAGCTTAGGTTTTGAAAACGGCATTAGGCTGTGTTGGGCGCGTTTTGTTGGGTGTTTGTTCACACCGCAGCGAAGAATTTCTTCTAGAAATATTGCATAATGCGTTCTCGAAAGCAGACTACGAAAAACTTAGAAAAACAATGACGTAACCGTATTGTTATATGGTCAACGAGTATACATAAGCATGGATAAGATTAAAACTGCTGCAAACTGCTTACTGGCTGGAATGACCTGAAATATACAAATCAAATAAGTTAAGAGGGCCTAATATTTCGATCTTAACAAGATCTTGTTCAGAGACATACGTAAGCATTTAAAAGAACGGCTGGCATCGACCTGTCACGGTAGTCTAGTTAATAATGGGTTGAGCTATAGATCGAAAGGTCCCTGGTTCGAATTCACTATAGTATTCACTTTTTTAGTCAAATTTATCTTTGGGACAATTTTGACAAATTGAAGGGGAAAGTCACTGAAAACATTAGGTACTGCGTTGTAAAGACAAAATACGCGTGCTGGCCAACCTTTCACTGGTAACTGTCATCGAACGGGAACAACTGCCCGACGCCGGTTAAAAACGAACGCCTTTTTTATAGTTTTTTTCTCGGCATCCATAATTGTAAAACTTCGGACAGGTCACTTAAACGATATGTATTACCTTAAAATACAACCACCCCCCCCCCCCCTAAAACAAAACAAATCCACATATTTCTGATAATTCAAGCCATTACTAATGGTGTATCCTACCTTTAAATGTGTTTAAAACCTAAACACCGTTTTTACAGTGTAATTTCAAGTGGTGATACCTATACCCCGACTGTCGGTTCAACTTTGATCCGAATGGTCACGTGGTCACGGCATAACCAAGGTCGCTGAAACGCTCAACCAATGACCAACGACCGGAACAATTCTTGACTACGTCCGTCAAAACGCACCCAGACGTCATTTTCAAACCAGACTGTACATCTAACAAATCCCTTTAAATATTATCTTGCACCTCTATATGTTGGGGGTATAGGCCTACATGTACATGTACTTTATAGTCTAGAACGGATGAATTGGTAATGTCGATTATCTCTGCATAATGCAAAAGGAAGACCTGGTTCAAGGAGGATGGCGTCTTTAAGGCACGCCACAGACATAAGAGAAATAGGATACTAGTCGCATCTGAAAATATGGTCCCCTTTTAATGGATACATTTTCCAGTTAGAACTTTAAAGTAAACTGAGGCCTGCGGCACGGCAGCGAGTTCAAGTTGTGATATCAGGAAACAAACTAGCCACGGCGAACCCACAGGAGATGGCCAAATTAAATTTGTCGAGCTGGATTCGAATTTGGAAACGTATATTCAGCTGATTGCCTACGGGAGCATAAATTAAAAAAAAAAAAGAACATTGAACAATTATTTAACCAAGTAAAAACATGCTAGTGCTTCTGAAATACTGAAGTAGACCAAACGTTGGCGTGAGTATTTTAGGCGTTTAAATACATCAACTGCAGAACATTTCCTTGTAAAACTGACTTGGCCTTGTGATTGCTTCGAGAAATACATTGTATACGGATCGTACATGTTTCCATTATTAGGCTTATACCAGGGTCAGTCTATATTAAAGGGATCCAAACGTGTGACAGTTGGTGTTTAGGTTACACCCGACTTGTGTAATTTAAACTGTTTGTATTGTTCTGCAGGAACGGGGAACTTTATGTAATCACTCTAAATAGAACGCATCAAATAATGTGTTCTAATTATACAAAAATATATATATTATGTCAGATGTAAACAGGAGGACGTAAAATCACCTAATCTCTTCTAAAACAATGATTACCACGCGGTCTGAATAGAAACATTTAGGTTAGGCCATCAACCTGGGGGAGGGGGGGGGGGGGGGGGCTTGGTCAGTATCAGATGAGGGATTAACTTGCTCGGGATCGTTTTCCCTCTGCTTCATATCGTGCTTCATAATGGTATATCATATTTCCCCATGCAGTAATAGAGCGTGTAAGTTGACCTCGAGAACGTTGACCTATACGAGACTTTACAAGAAACCGAGCTTTCGGGTAGATCAAATACGTTGTTTTGGCACTGTTCATTTGACTGAAAGTTAGACAAAAACGTTTAAACATATATTATTGTTCATTTCAATTTACAAAATGTGAACGATAAATCAAATTAGGGAAAGGAGAACGAATTTGTTTAGCTACGTCATACGTACGTCATTCGTACGTCATTCTATGGTCATTCCATTGTTTTCGTTCAGGCGCTAGTCTTTCTAAAACTGCGTAGACTAAATCAGTTAAGGCGGTCGTCGCATATAATTTATGTACATTTTGACGTTCGCACACGTCAGCGCACCAAATGCACAGTCTAGTACATAGATTTTTGGGGCCAGGCTTTCTCTACCCGCAATGCTGAGCCAATCCACGACGTCGCAAAAACACCACGACGTCGCGAACATATTCACGACCGGTTATGTCCCTTCAGGGCCACCGTAAATTGGTGATCAGATTTTGTTAAAACACTAAGGTACAATTCCTTTTTCCCCAGTACCTTTGGGGAAACAGATGTGCGATTACAGAAAATCATTTGCTTACAATTTCATAAATGGATGGATTTTGGCGGTTAGCATTGAAAAGGTTTGTGTTCGTAGATTCTAGAAAAACCAAGACTAAACCGTTTCCTTGCAGTATGGTTCCAAGACCCAAGACGAAACGGAGCAATATACGCTGAGGAATTGTACGGTCAGGGAACCAGTCTGTAGCTGGCTTGTACCCGTTCATATCGATTGCTAACAAAATGCGAACTAACTAAATAATGGTAAATTGGGAGTAGTATTTAAGCCAGTTTTTCCCAACGCTGGTCGACTAGCGTTGGAAATTGATATGATTTATGTTTGCAAATTCCCTTTAAGTAGGATGTTTGTCTATAAACACTACAGCTTATTGCTTACGCAACTTGAGAATCTATGTACGTGTAATGTTACCGCACGGCGGCCTTTTTTGGCGGGTTGTGACTACGCCAGTACGCCTAGCTTGCCTGAGGGTCTTAAAGGTAGGATACACCATTTGCAGATATCGACAAATCTTACTACTACCGAATTATTAAGAAATATCTTAATTATTTGAAAGCAAAAAATGACTGCGCTATATATCCTGTTATTGTTCTGAAATTTTTAATTAAAAAAAAAAAATCGCGATCGCCGGACAGCGATCGCGAAAAAAACAAGAACAACATATAAAAGGAACCACTGCCCCAGCATCCATGATCGTAAAACTTCGGACAAGTCAGTTAAACGATATTTACTATAAAATCTACCCCCCAAAAAAATATAAAAATAAAAAAATAAAAGAAAATCCACCCATTATTTTATGATAATTCAAGCAATTACCAGCAGTGTATCATACCTTTAATTAAAATTTTACAAAGTGGATTGTCTTCTACACGACTTATATCGGACTAAACATCGATTTGTTTTTAAGAAATTTAATTATATATCATAAGTTATGTTTAGGGAGCAGACTAAGGCCGCATGACAAACTACAGAACCGGCGTCAGTAATAATGCATGACTTGTGACCTATATAATTAGTCATTAACCAAAATGTAATTAAAACACGTACTACAGTGCAGCAAAGCATCTTCCATTATTTACATCGTGTTATTCGTGTTTCGGTTTCACCAGATCGATGCAACACAATTTCCTAAACATGTGGCGCGGAGGCGCGGCCTGCAAGCCAGGCTCGTCACACGCGGCAGATATGATCTTGACCCCTACAGTGACGTCACGATCCGAGGTCACTGCGCGAACGATGTCAAAAACGTCATCGGTGCGGTGACGTCGCCAACAGCCTGGCCATTCCATTGAAAAGGATAACAGATAATACATTCCTATCGTCCGATAGCTGGACTGAGTTATGCGGCATGGCAAAGTAATGTAATGGCACAGTATAGACGATGTGCCTCTGTTTACATCTGTATTCAAATGTGCCCGTCAATATGCGCACGAATCATGTTTTACATAAATTTGGTTAAGAGATGACATCAGAGGTCACATAATTCAAAGGCGATCTGACCTGCGACGTCAGTCTTTAAGCAAATTGTATGTAAAACACGATGGGTGCGCATCACTGCCGGGCACATTTGAATACAGATGTAAACACGTGACGTAAGAGGGCACATCGTCTGTAGGCTATTGGAAGTTTCACATATCTGTATACCATTTGCAAACATTAAAAAACAAAACTACTGAATTAGTATGAAATACATGTAACTTACTTGACTGTAAGTGATTAACAGTCTCAAGCATATTTTGAAATCACGGCACCTGAAAAGTCAGGTAGAATTTTGTATTCATTTTAAACTATTGCCGGCCGTCAATCCTTCTAAAAATCTGACTATTTTCAAACACTGCCCTCAATTTATTGAATTCGGCTGAAGGAAGTCAATTAACCAGACCTTTGTTCTTGTTTTTCCCTCAGCTTCAATGAACACAAAACTTTAAACAAGTCAGTGTTACAATATTTACTATAAAATATTAATCCCCTTACCTTGATCCATTTTTGAAAATTCCAGCAAAAAAAAAAGGTGTTTACTATATACTGTTAAAGGTAGGATACACCATTTGCAGATATCGAAAACATTTACTACCGAATTATTAAGAAATATCTTACTTATTTGAAAGTAAATAATGATTCTAGGCATCCAGGAAAATGATTGCCCTAGATATCCTGTAATTATTCCGAAAAATTGATTGCATAAACCAGAAATCATGATCGCCAGACGGCGATCGCGAAAAAACCAAGAACAACATAAGAAAAACTGCCCGACTCCAGTTGAAAAACGAACGTCGTTTTTCTTGCTTTTATCAGCCTGCAATTATGATTGTAAAACTTCGGACAGTTCAGTTAAATGATATTTACTATGAAATACAACCCCCCAAATCCACCCATTCCTTATAATTCAAACAATTACCAATGATGTATCCTACCTTTAATACAGAGACCCTATAATATATGCTAGCAAAACAGCCTTGCACCTATTGGTGGTAAAACACGCGTATACGGTCGTTTGGAAAATGATGTAGACAAAATTTGATTCAAATGCTCAGTCTTTCTATAGACATGTAAATGAATGATAAATTAATTTCTAATCATAATCGTGAATTCTGTTTTTTATCATGCATCTTTTTCATTTATATTTAATATTTTTTTGTATTTCATACACACGTGAATATTCAGAGACACGTCCGGTTGGTATTTATCCAAACTGAAGCAACATGACACAATGATTGTGCAAAGTTCATGAACATGTCGAAGAAGCTACAACACTTTATTTATTTATTTATTTACAACCATCTTTAATGAGGGTAACTAACCCATCCAGCAGAAGCTGATCATTTGGGGCCCTCAGTAGACAACGAGAAGAAGGTACAGATTTAGAGGTGGGAGGAAAACCCCAGAAGAATATCCTGGGGATAACCCACGGAGTCAGGCAGGGATGAACCCCCAATCCACATTGGCCCAGGCGGGGGTTCGAACCCGGGTCATAGTGGTGGAATGCGAGGAAAGAATCGCTACGCCAACCTGACTCCCCTAAATAATATTAATTTAATTTTGAAAAAATTACCTTGATAAACCCAAGCTGACTACAGAATAAAATATGCCCCGGCCAGGGTGGACAAATAAAAACGCAACCTCATACTTCCATTATTCAGCAACGTATTAACCATTGATATGTATGGTTAGGGAATTTTGTTAGAAGAACAATGATACAAAGAACTCCCGATTCGGTTCAGTAGTTTTGATTCCAGCGCCATTGTTGTGCACCAAGGGTTATTTTGGTCTTGGACGTTCATTGTGTGCGCTAATTCTATAGCCCCTGACTTTGGTTCACAAAATTTGTGTTGGAATTAAAACTACTAAATTGAATCGGTAATTCTTGGTATGATAATTTTCTATACATATATCAAATACATATATACACGACTGTGTAGTTTCCCAGAGAAGACTGCAAAAATGTACTGCCAAGATCGCTTTACTGAGAGATTGGCTCTGATTTTTCTTTCACGTTTTTAACCGCCAAGGTCTGGCGTCGACATGCGTCATGACTTAAACTGCAACGAAACGTGAGCAACCCCCCCGTGAGAAACGTTTACACAAAGTCGTCGAATGCCAAAGCATTTTTGTGTGCAAGTGCTCGTTTTACCCAAACTAAATGCTGTTATTGATTTTGTCAGTCAGTTTTCAACTTGAATTTATTTTCTTCCTTTCATGCAGGTTTTGACTGTGCTGCCACAGCCCTCACAGTTGTCACAACAACGCCCCTACGTAAACCTAAAACTGCCAGGGTTGGCCAACTCGCTATTTTGTTAGCAAGAAAAACGGGATTATAACATGTAGGAACCACAGTCACCGAGTCCAGTCAAGCGTTTGAAGGGCTTTCATACATAATATATTGGTGTTCCAATGTGACTATTCTTGTGGTAGACATTTTGTTGCACTGAGCACGAAGTTTTAGAGCTGCCATTTTTGCTGTCTGTGAAATAAAGTATTTCGTTAATTGTGAGCACTTTTCGCACAAGTTTGATCCATATCGGAAGCGGTACACCGTCCTCAGTAACTCAGGACGGACTTGGAGGTCGAATTGCCGCAGTTACTGTGTTAAAATATGCATTGGATGGCCGTGAGAAACTCGATGCTGCCGGCGGAAACATTGGGGGGTTGACACCGAGGTGCGGCCTGCCAAGGATGTCACTCATGCCGTCTCGCCTCGTCCTTGCGAAGAGCCCAGAGGCGTCGAGGCGAAACGAGATAATAAGATGAAGAAGAGATCGAAGTACACGTGTATCCCTCGCTCCACAGACGCGGATGGCGAGATGCAAGATGGAGAAAGCTCCAGTCCTGCTACCAGCAGTCAGAGCGCGTACCAGAGCACTAGTAGTATGCCGGTGACCCGTCTGGTAGCGCCCACCACTAAGGTAGTGGCTGCCTTGAGACATGGCGACTTAGAGGCACATATCCGGAACTTTGGCCGACATCTCAGGCGTCCTGGAGCGGACGACCAGTCGGCATTAGATCAACTTCTGGATGGACTGGATGACCTGAGCTCCTTGGATAAATACACTTACTGTCGGCTCGTGCAGCGTCTTGCAGAAACACTCATTGAGCACTGTCTGGGTTATATGTGCACCGATACGGGGAACCCAGATGTCTGCCTGGATTTAAAGATGCAAAGTGTTTTGAGAATTCTCTGGATCTCCTGTCTTTATACGCCGGCCTTGCAGAGAATTGCCCAAGCAGGAGTGGACCTGATTCCAATGATGAACAGGCTCGTCTTGTCGTGTCTCAGGACATCCGAGAATCTCCGAGAGAACAAGACCAACAGTCGGCACGAACAGCAAAGAGAAAGGAAGATAAGCCGGGAGTCGGTGTCGTCTGCTTCGGAGGACCTTGTCCTGTCCTCCTACAGCATGAGCAGCGTTGTTGTCTCGGCGCTCGCCATCTCTTACAACTGCCTGTACGCGTCTTGGGATCGCGAGGTAATGGTGGTGTGCTGCCAATGTGGCTTCATTCGGACCGTGGTGAGTCTCCTCAGCCGCACGCGGAACATAATCATTGGAGAGACCTGCCTGAGAATCCTTGACATGATGGGGGAGAGCGGTGGAAACATTTGCCGGACTCTGCTGCGGGAGTATCAAGTCATGAATGAGGCCAGCAGGCTCTGGCATTACATGGTCCGCAGAGATCTGATCGCCAAGTCGGGCTTCCTGGTGGCTGGTCTGATCGCACAGCTCGGGAAGAACCTACGACAGGGAGACGGCTCCTACTGTGAGTGGACCTGCAACCCGGGCCCTAACAGCAAAAGAGCCGCCGTCGTCCGCACCCCTCACCTTAAAATGATTCGCTGGTGTTCCTCGCCTGGATGTGGCCGGTCAGAGGAGCTCAAGACCGGCCAGAAGTTCAGGCTGTGCTCCCGGTGCCGACTGAGTAGATACTGCAACGAGGATTGCCAGAGGTTCCACTGGAATCGAGGACACAAAGTGGAGTGCTTCCCTGTGCTATCGAGGGATCATAGTTTCGTTGTGGAAGAGGAACACAGTTAACGTCAATCGAGAGAAACCATTAATAGGTTTGGACATTGTATTCAAAGTACATTTCATCTTCACATTTATTGTAATGTTGACAGTATTTCGCCGTTCTATCTTCCCTTAAGCCTCGAAGATAAGCAAACCGTGTTTTGGTTAAAGGTAGGATACACCATTTGCAGACATCTAAAATATTTACTACTGAATTATTAAGAAATATCTTACTCATTTGAAAGTAAATGTTGATTCTAGGCATCCAGCAAAATGATTGCGCTAGATATCCTGTAATTATTTCGAAAAATAGAATTTTATAATGAAAAATTCGCGATCACGCATAAGAATAACTGCTCGACGCCGGTTGAAAAAAACCGCTGTGTTTTTCGTGCTTTTCTCGGCATCAATGATTGTAAATGGTGTATACTACCTTTAAGACTACTGATGTTGGACATTATTTTGCAAACACTTTCCTTCAGAGTTGAATTCGAGTCCCTGCAAGTCCAGCCACAAGTCCAACCACAAATCTTTTTATAAAACTGTTCAAAAGTAACTGGATGGACAATGACAAAGAAATGCTTTTGTCAAAGTTCTTGTTGATAGCTTGTGATTCGAATAGCTTGCGATAGACTCGACTACATCCCTGATTCCCCTACACTTACATGCACTTACACTATTCTTCATCATACAAAAGTGTGACAAATATCAGTAATACTTGCATAACTAAAGTTGTTAGTAATGTGAACTGAAGTACGGTGGCACACATGCATTCGGTACTTGGTATTAAATTGATATTAAAAATGGTGTCAGCATATAGGCAACTTAAACAGAATCTGAACACACAACGCAATGGTAACAATTGCAGTTGTTAAATCCCAATTATAAGAATGGCTCAACTATAGTCGGGGCAATCCCAACAATAGTTAGGGCAGTCTTAACCACAATCCTAACTATGGCTGGGGCGAACTGTACTATACTGGGTGGTCAAAAAAACGCAACATCGTATCCAGAGACCTAAACCATTGATATTTATGGCTAGGAAATTTTGTTAAAAGGAAAATGATACCAAGAATTACCTCCCGATTCGGTTCAGTAGTCTTGATTCCAGCACTATTTTTGTGTGAACCAAAGTCAGGGGTTATTTGGTCTTAGATGTTCACTGTGTGCGATAATCTTAATTAGAGCCCCTGCCTTTGGTTCACAAAAATGGCGCTGGAATTAAAACTACTAAACCGAATCGGCAGTTCTTGGTATAATTTGTCTTCCAACAAAATGTCTCATTTAGGCCAAATAAAAAAAAACATGTTTAGCGTCATGCCTTTTTTTTTAAAGGAAGGAGGCCCTTTTTTTTTTTTTTTTTAAATGGCTGCCCGACACATCTTAATTTGAGTCATGCAGTAAACATGTCACACCCTATCTTCCAATTAAACATTAAAATTCATGTGGGTCGATCAAGTATGCACCGTACGTCACACCCTAGCCTTCCTATTAGAAAAAATTTTTTTTTCAGAGTATGTACAGGGTGATGCTAAAGTCTAAAATACGATCTTAAAATTTTATTATCTTTCAAAAGAATTTTTTTTAATTTTTTTAAATATTTTTTTCGCCAAAATGGTCAAATTTATCATTTTTTTTTAAAAGAAAAAAAAAGAAAAAATGGGGGGGTCCGCAAAAAGGAAGCGGGCGGTGACGCTAAACATGTTTTTTAAATTTATTTGGCCTTTAAAAATGTATCAAATGTGTAGTTCTCTGAATAGAGGAGGTATAAGGTTGCTTTTTTTTTAAAGTCAGGACGATCGATGCTATGGTTAGGTGGCCAATCTACGAGTTAAGTTCATTGTTGATGCCTGGTTCTAGGTCATATTCTATAGCATCACAGGGTTCTGCAATAGATTGTAAATGAAATCGAACTTTCACATTGGTTGCATCATGCCTGTAGTTGGGGCCAATAGAGCGTGTAAGTTGACCTCAAAATCTTTCGAGATTTTACGAGAATACACCACGTCCAGGCACCATGACGATCTCTATAACTTGTCAATCATCCTGGTTTTTTTTGCATTTCTTTTGCATCATGACTGGGCCCATCCAATAAAGGACAATAGATGGGTATTGTGGGGGAAAAAACACCCCAAAACCATTCTCATACACAACATAATAACACTGCGAATGTACAGTATAACTATCATAACATTACATTGGTTGACCAAAATTTCTGTTTAACGATCACGCAGAAAACAGCTGAGTAAATTCAAACACGGGAGTCCGTGACTAGACTAGTCAGTGTTTGTACCGTTCCTTAAAAGGTGAACGTGATTACGTGAATGGCGAGACTTACACGGTCTATCCCTAGCCTTATGCTGCGTTCCAATCGCGTCGTGTTTATCGTGTTCACGAGTTCAAGAGTCGTATAATGGCGTTCTAATCGCCTGGTAACTCCTGTTCACCAGTGGTGAACTCGAGCTGGATTTGTTTTCCTCCATGTTCACGACTTCGTAAACGAATGGTATACTCGCGCATGCGTGTTGGTTCACGTACGAGTTCTCGTGCGAGAATGTCCTTGCCGCACAACTAACTCGACTAGTGCGCATGCGTCTTGGTGAGTAGCGTTGGGAATGCAACCTACTCGTGAAAATGTGGAAATTCACGGTGATCACGGTAAACACGACGCGATTGGAACGCAGCACTAGCCCTAGCCCTATGCTTGTTCCTGCTTCAGACATAAGGATATTTTAAAATATTTCAAACAAAAGCATATAATCATCGTGATAACTTTCGTGTTTTTGCACAAATCTCAATGTGAATATGCTAAATCCCTACCTCGCTGGCCGTGTTAATCACGTCCAATATTTATGTAGTGAATCTATCATACAATGTGTCTAAAATAAATGGAATGTCACACGTATAATAAGATAATATAGGTATGGTTTGAACGATAAACCTTTCCACTTTCAAACAAGATATCAAACGTCCAAATCTGATAATGTTTGACAGAGTTATGAGTAATTTGCCAAGAGAGTTCCAATCACCCATGGGACCAAGTATTTTGATTTTAGGCATTAATTGGGACAATTAATGCCCCGTGCCTGGACTTCACGGCAAAAAGGCTGTCTTTAGCGAATAAACCAAATTCATGTTTGTAAATATGTTTACATGCTAAACATGTTTAGCACGAGAATAGATCGTGTTTAGCCATTGAACATTAATGTTTAGCTGCTAATTACCAAGGGCTCATCCACATTGCAACACTTGCACATCCAAACAAAATCAAAACTTAATCCCATGGTCAATTTGACGTCTCTTAGGAAATTACTCATAACTCTGTCAAACATTATCAGATTTGAACGTTTAATGTCTCATTTGAAAGTGAAAAGGTGTATCTTTCAAACTATACCTATATTATCTATGTTGGTTACACATTCGACGTGTGGCAATCCGTTATATTTGGTTTACATTTGTTGAGACACACACTGTATGAGAGGTCTACTGTGAAGCAGTAAGATTAATCAACCTCCTAGTCAGGTTCATAATGTACATTATTGAAAGTTTCGTTCACTTTTTTTGTAGATTTGCTAAACTATACATTTTTGGAAACGTTAGGATATACTCAACAAGAAAACTAATGTTTACATTTGTTTTTAGGTTCTTAATGTGACGTGACACATGAAAAGTCATTGGGTGTCACATTAAAAGTCCTTTTTTTTTCAATGCCCTATATCTCTAGAAGTATAAGTCCGATTGGGTTCAAACTTGGTATGCAGGTATGGCGGGATGTGTTATAGATATAAATTAAAGTGACATCACGATGACGTCAACTTGTGATTGTTTTATGATTTTGTTTCATTTTAGACCTTTAAGCCATATCTCATCAACAGAACATAATAAATTCAAAATTCTTTTTGTAATATGTCTGTTGGGTCATAGACATATACACACAATTGTGAAAAATGTGTGACATCATCATGACGTCATCAAAATGCTATTAAAAAAATCCAAGATGGCCGCCATAAAGAACCTAAGAGCAAATGTAAACATTGGTTTCCATGTTAAGTTTATCCTAACGTTTCCAAAAATGTATAGTTTAGCAAATCTACACACAAATTGAACGAAAATACATAAGAAACCTGACTATCCTTGTGTCAGATATATATCGTTGCTGAACCGTTGAACTGCTTGATACAAAGATCAATGGGTATAACACAGGGATGTACATGTATTCAAAATATATTGACCTGCACACGCTGCTAAAACTAGTTCAACAACCCGAGTTGTTTAAAGGTAGGATACACCATTTGCAGATATCGAAACATTGTACTACTAAATTATTAGGAAATGTATTACTTATTTGAAAGTAAATAGCGACTGCAGGCATCCAGCAAAAAGATTGTGCTAGATATCCTGTAATTATTTCAAAAAATTGCAAACAGCAATTACCAATGGTGTATCATACCTTTAATTGACAGCCTAATAACAACCATGTTCGATTTTTTAAACGGCGTTTTAACTGTACATAAACCCTCCGAAAAGTATTTCAAGCACATTATACATGAATGAATGAACGTGGGTTTATTAAGCAAAATCATATTATTCAAAGATAATATTTGTAAGTTTTTGTATTTTGATATTTTCACAGTATGTATTTGTTATGTTGTTTTAATTACCAAAGACACAGCTTGTATTCGAATACTTAAAAATTACAACTAGTTTCCAAAAAACGGACTTTATTTTTTAAAGGTAAGACACACTTTTTTTTTTTTTTTTTTTTTTTTTTTTTTTGGGGGGGGGGGGGGCAATACATAGGGCTATTAGAAAGGATTGGATGATCACCAACGTACAGTTTTAAACTTCTGATATTCGATGTGTTAACCGTTGGGGTATAGAGTACTAAGTCAATACTTAATTTTTTGTCTGTCGTCAAGGCAATTGGCTCCATACAAAAGTTACTCAACCATTTCCCAATACTTTAACAATGGATGTTTCAGTCGACTGGTCAATGCATATGCATTACAATGACAAGTTACAACTGACGTCACACTTTGACACGCTGTAATACGGGGTAATAGTTGGATGTAACATTTTTAAGTTCTGAAACAATGTGTGTGATATCGCTATGATTTATGACTATAGCAATATTCCTGCAATACGACTGGCAATACTCTTAAATTACTCAATATCTTCATGTTCTCTCAGTATCTTCATGTTCCAATTAACAAAAATGTATTATGTGCATATTTTATAGAAATATGGACTCTGAACAAGATTAAAACTGCTGCAAACTGTTTACTGGCTGGAATGACCTGAAATATAAAAATCAAATTATTTAAGAGGGCCTAATATTTCGATCTTATTAATATCTTTTTCAGAGACAAAATGGCTGTGTACATAAAACAAACATATGAAGAGGGACATACAAGCATGATGCAAAACATGGTTGTGAGAAGAAACACAAAAAGAGGAATGCAGAAGTGGGGTGGAAGAACCAACAAAAGGAGGATTAGACCTAGGAATGAAAGAGGTCAGAGTTAGGATCAAATATTTAGAAACAATACCATACAAAATCATTATCTATTTCTACTTTCACCTCGCTAAGTATTTCAGTTCATAAATTCAGAATCTACTTTTTCTTGTTCATACTATTGTTTCTGTTTATAGATTGTGTTGCATTATTTTGTTTTTATTTTATTTTGTTGCTGTGCAGCTTCTTGCATGATTCTTTTGTATTAATTTTGCAAGTTCTGAATCCCCTTATTCTTTATAAATTCAATTAAGTTCATTGTTTTTGTCAGGCTCTGGTACCTGTGTAGCTTATTATAGTTACGTTTTATAGTTTCCTAGTTTGGAACCCTGTGCATGTATATATATTTTTTTACATCATACAATTAAGCTTCCTTTAAAGTTCATCTTTAATTTAATGATTATATTATATATCATTGTTGGGGTTTATGTTTATCTTTCATATTGTACTCATGTATAACCATATTTGTCTTTCCATATATTCTTTGGTTTGTTTTTGTTCGGGGGGCTCACACTCGACAAGCTGGCTTTATGTGCGTCCCCTGCATCTAAGGTGTTATTCTATAATTAACATTTATATTTACACGTATGCTATATTAAATTGGCTAGTCCTAAAATGCAAATCGATCTTTGCATCCATTGAGATGAAATAAAGTAAAGTGAGTAAACGTACTGTTATAATCAAACGACGGGCACAACAAGCACTCAAAATAACAAAACCACTGTGTGTACACTCAAAATATATTTGATGTTGTTATGATATGGGGGAATATTATTAAACGAAACCGTGTTTCAGTTTTGGCTTCAGTTATGCAGTTTGACAATGAAGCTGGGGCCAAACACGGGCCAAAGCCTAGGTTCAAGTAAGGGCAAGTTTTGTAAAAAAAAACCAATTGGTCCATATTTTCGACAAAAATACACTAAAAATGACACTTTTGCAAAAATGTACATTCATTTTTGTATTTAGCAACAACAACTTTAACGAACTTCGATGTTTTTATTGCCTACCAAAATGGGGACCACGAACGAACACAATTGCACTCTTCTTATGGTCTAAATGTGGCGGATGGTACCCAGACAAAGTCACCGTTATTAGACCGTGTCGGAATTACACGGCTACGGCTTGAAACTGCACACAAGTTCATGGGAATTGGCTGCAGCCGTTACTAAATAATTCAGACACGGCCCTATTCTCTTTCACTGGATCGGAAAAGAGCTCTGTTGTTTCTGTTGTCCTCGTGCGCACGGAATAAACACAACATTTCAACTTGTTATTATGTTATCCCAACAAACATGGTAAGTTAGAAAGTAATATGATAGTTTCAAAGGGCTGCTTTTGTTTTTGTTTTGTTTTGTTTTGCCGCCAGCATGCATTATTATTAATTTATAAAAGAAAAAACGGTTCATTGCGAATCCATGAGTAAAGAGAGTGACCGGTCACGTGAGAGGGTTTAACCAATAATTATAATTTCTGTTATTGTCACAGCACAGTTAATTCACCTGTCCGTTTGTAATGTGATGATTGATTGAATGATCGGATGTATCGGAACAGCGCCACCTAGGGCGGGACTGCTCTATTTTGGCCGTTTCCCAAACCACAGCTTCGGTTTCTATATTTGGCTTTGTTTATGCAGTTAAAGGTAGAATACATCCATTTGCAGATTTCGAAAATATTTACATGTACTACCAAATTATTAGGAAATATCTTACTCATTTGAAAGTATAATGATTCTAGGCATCCAGCAATATGATTGCGCTAGATATCCTGTATTTATTTCAACAAAATTAATTTTATAAAAAAAAATAAGAATAACTGCTCGACGCCGGTTGAAAACAAGCGCTGTTTTTCGTGCTTTTCTCAGCATCAATGACTGTAAAACTTAGGACAGGTCAGCTAGTTAAACGGTATTTACTATAAAATACAACCCCCCCCCCCAAAAAAAAAAAAAAATAATCTACCCATTCATAATAATTCAAGCAATTACCAATGGTATATCTACCTTTAAGCAATCGTAATGGAGCCATAGCTGGGGCTAGGAAAAGATGAGTTCGCGCGTGATATCAACCTCGCAGACAGGGCGATATGGTTTGTTTTGGGATGGCGTAGTTTGACGAGTCCTATAGTGACACGTACGTGCGTGCTAAATGTACACGTACACATACGTGCATTGGTTGAGGTAGCGGGCTACCCACATTTCGCCATTGTGCTTCCGTCATAAAAATATTGTAAAAGACAATTTAGAGCAAGTTCGGGCGCGAACTATAGCTTAACCATAGTTCGACTAACGTCGCTCGAACGCAGAATGGTTGGACTATCTAGTCGACTATTTGGAACCAGACCCCGGAGCACGGTTGCCGCTGGTTGACAGTAGCCTCTTTTCATAGGAAAACATGGAGAGAACCAGTGACAGTAGTCGGACGGAGGGAAAGGCAGTATACGTCAAGTGAAAATCTGGCAGGCCTAATGTAATTTTTGTCTTGTTTTTGGACCAACATGACTAACGTTATGGCTTATCCTACTTATATGCGTGGAAGAATAGTGGCAATACCCATTTCATTCATGTCGCAAATGTAAACAAAGCAGTTGCCATCTTTTCAACAATAGTTCGACTAGAGCCGTCGTTCGAGCGAACTGCATTTGAGCATGCGCATCGGTAAAGCAGAGACTGACTAATGGTTAAATATAGTTCGCGCCCGAACTTGCTCTTGTCATTATTCATGTGCAAATGCAATTAGCAACCTCGTTTCCATGGTGTCAAGCAGTATCCCCACCACTACCTGCTCTCCCAGACAGTATCATTAAAATATTCACAAAGTTGGAATAGGCCCTACTATGCAAATTAGGGATTGTCTGGCGCCTGGCGGTGCCTGGGGTAAAAACCGACTCAATTCCTCGAGACGTCAGATCCAGTGTTAACTGTTATGATTTAAAGAAGATGTTGTACTTCACTGCAAAAACTGTGGTGTTAAATTGTACACCAATGGTGTAAAATTTGATTATTTCCTGGTGTTTATATTGGGCATGGATTTGGGTGTTGAATAACACCAGTTTGGGAATCAAATTTTTTTAACACCAATTTTGGTGTACACTCTGATAGCAAAATTTAACGTGGATATCACGTCATTTGCTCGTCATTCTAGCGAAAAGATGTACTGTTTTAACACTATAATTTTGTCGTATTAACTGCATGGACAAATTACATTATGAAATATTACCAAGAACTGACTTATTACACATCCATATACAATAATAACCTATTCCTACTGAATACGTACTACACACATAGCCATTGCCGTTGTTAGTTTTATACTAGCTTTTTTGTCCACGACGATGTCACAACTAGTTTTTATGAATAATGTCAAAATTTGAAAACAAATAAAATGTAACGCGAATTTTTAACTATGTTTGCACAAACAATCAAAATTCAATCATGGAATCGTTTAAATAACTACATATTATGGTTAAAAAATTAATTTTTGGACAAATACAACAATTTAACATCGACTATTGTTAACATATCCCATAATTCCTTATCGACCAATCAGAGGGCTTTATTTCACACACGCATGCGCACTAGGTCAAATTTAACACCAAAAGTACGTAACACCAGTACTTGATTTGAAACTGATACTTCAAGAATCATTTTACTTCATTTTAACACCAATTTTCATTCCAAAAGATTAAAAAAACATTGGTGTTAAAATTTTAACACCACAGTTTTTGCAGTGTTGAGGTGGAGGGGACAAAATCGACAATTCACCTGCAATATACACCTAACTCATTTTTAGAGAGGGGGGGGGGGACCCCAGCCCCAGCCCCAGCCCCAGCCCCAGCCCCAGCCCCAGCCCCAGCCCCAGCCCCAGCCCCAGCCCCAGCCCCAGCCCCAGCCCCAGCCCCAGCCCCAGCCCCAGCCCCAGCCCCAGCCCCAGCCCCAGCCCCAGCCCCAGCCCCAGCCCCAGCCCCAGCCCCAGCCCCAGCCCCAGCCCCAGCCCCAGCCCCAGCCCCAGCCCCAGCCCCAGCCCCAGCCCCAGCCCCAGCCCCAGCCCCAGCCCCAGCCCCAGCCCCAGCCCCAGCCCCAGCCCCAGCCCCAGCCCGCGGCCACACTAGCAGAGCTTTCCTAACCCTAACCGTAGTCCTAGCCACACTAGTAGTAAAGCTATCCTAACCCTTAAAACCAAGCCACAGTAGTAGAGCTGAGCTAGCTACCCCTAACCCCTAACCACTCTAACCACATCCTGTCATTTTGATTGTAGTCGGAACAGTGTCTACCATTGAACATAAGTTAAACTACTCTTGTGACGTCACTCTATTCAGAAAAGTGTCGATTATTTTAAAGAATGTACAGTTAACTGTACATTATTTTAAGAATTAACAGAAAAATAACGACTCAATGGACACAGAAATTGCTATTGTTATATTTATTACAATTTAGTAAGAGCTATGTTGACAGTTTCTCTAGAGCTCTTAACAGTTGTTTTGGAGGTCTCTTTGCTGTGTCGACGCACTTTTGCGGTTTCAGCCCGGCTGACTGCTCTCCTATGGTGCTCACTGGTTCTGGCCACCGAAGCCCTTGTTGTAGAGGCGAGATACTGCCATGCTCGACCGTATGGAGTGGTTCGTCCAAAACCCTTGTTGCACAGATTTGCCACAACCTGGGATATCAACAATAACAAAAATCAAATAAAATGGATGCGCCAACCCGCATGTAACAAATTGCATCAAGGTTTGTCTAAAACATTCGAAAATGAAAATGGCCCAAGAACTTTGAGAAAAGAAAATGGGGAGGATAAACCATTTTATTAGCAAGGTCGAGGCGATGGTTCGCAATTTAAAATATGTACATGTAGTAGGAATTGATTTCTTGCAAATGGGAATAATTTTCGACGGAGATAGGCCATAGTTATGTCATACGTTCAAAGGTCCTAAAACGTACTACTAATGCACAACTTTAAAAGGGCTGATATACGTACAACACGTACATGTACTTTACATTCGCTAACTCGCCCATGCTGTCCTGTTGTATACCCGTGTAGCAAAAACGGCAGAAGAACCAACAGAAATTTGTTTTGTTCCGAGTCTGGTTCGACATGTGATAATGAAACCGTTCAGGGTTTAACAAAAGGCTGGTATACTTTCGACACGGAATAATGACTACTGGCGCTAAGTTACACCATAAAATGGGGCTAATAAAAATAATAAGCCAAAATGAGCTGCTGATAAGAGCTAAGCCAAATGTTGGGAATAAAAAGTTCTTGTTTTCTTGTCTTCTTGTCTTGCTTATTTTCCATCATTACCTGATCTGTTACAAGGAGTCCAAATCGGCCACGAGTGTAGGAAGTTTCTTCACCTCTGAATCGGCCGCTTTAGTATAAATCCTCATTGGAGTATAAATCCTCATCGAATATGTCCCAAAATACTGGTTTAAATCACCATCAAAATAAATTGGCGAGTCAGTTCTTGAGGTGACACAACATATCTCCCAACGTATTCCTACTCAAAATATGTACGGATCATCACTGGAAGACATTTTAGCGGAGTTAGCAGAGACACGCCCGACGCACAACAATGTATGGCATCAAATGACCTCGATGTCGAATGTACTGGGCATTTTAAACACCCTCATTTTACCCAACCTTTATTCAATTGTTTGGTTACGCAACACGGAGACCGGACAGGACAAAGCTTTCAAATTCCTCAGTAGCTTCTACCACTGAACAATGGACTTAATTCATCTCATACTCTAAAGCATTAGTAAGAATTGACACTTGTTGTTCCTTTTAAATATTGACAATGGGTGTAAAAGGGACGTAGTTTAAGTCGGAGAAACGACTCAAAAGGTGGACATTCTTTGATTCAAATTGGGCTCGGACGCTGCGCGTCCTCGCCCATTCGAATCAAAGAATGTCCACTTTTTCGTCATTTCTCCTTAACGTAAGCCCTGGAGACGAGGTTGAATGACACATGCACGCACGTATTAATTTTTGTTTGATTGGCCCATACCGGCCGCGCTAGTAAAATGTCTTGCGCGCTCGCGTTAATCATGTTCGCGTAATACGTGTTGCTAAACCCTCAGTAATATTGTTGCCGATGAAATCGAATTATTGTACGTGTAACCCGCTTCGTGCACACGCACATTATACTACACTGTCTGCTATTGATATGACATCCACGGTAATTCAGTGTTAGACAAAAAAATCGAAGTTTGACAGTCGGGCAGTCGCCAAGGATGAAACAAAACACACTTAAATGTAGGCCAATGAGCGCGCACTCCACTGGTCTGAATTTAAAGGTAGATACACCATTTGCAGATATCAAAGATATTTACGAACGAATTATTAAAAAAGTATCTTACTTATCTGAAAGTAAATAAAGATTCTAGGCATCCAGCTAAATTATTGCGCTAAATATCCTGTAATTGTTCCGAGAATTTTAGTTAAAAAAAATCGACGGTTAAAAGTGAACGCCGTTTTTCTTGCTTTCCTCAGCGTCCATGATTGTAAAACTTCAGACATGGGCCAATTTCACGGAGCTGCTAAGCACAAAAATTTGCTTAGCACAAACAAGTCTTGCTTATTAAAAACAAGTTATCAGCCAAAATTCTACGTGTTTTTCATGCTAAGCAAAAAAACAGCTGATTATCAATCAAAAACAATAAAGATCACGTGAAAATTTGGTCTGTAACCTTGTTTTTAACAAGGACAAATTTTCATGCTAAGCAAATTGTTGTGCTTAGCAGCTCCGTGAAATTGGCCCCTGGTCAGTTAAACGATATTTACTATAAAATACAACCCCATATTCCACCCATTCATGATATTTTAGGCAATTACTAATGGTGTATCCTACCTTTAATTTTCAGTTTTCATCTTTTGGGAATTATATCGGTTCCTTCTTGAGGAAATTTCGAGCCCGATAGAATTGTAGTCAAGATTCATTACGTTAAAATGGGATATAAAGTGACACCTTTGAAGTCTACTCATGATGTACACACGGAAAACAGACATAATGAAATAGCTCTGTAACCAGAGATATATTGTCGCGACGTTCGTTGGAAAATGTCGTTTTCTTAATGGTTTGCTTTGGACAAAACGTGCCGTGTACAAGACCTGTTTATTGTTTTATACACGAGATTGTGTGACTCAGCGCCGTGCGAAAACAAACGGAACCACTCTCGCACGTCGAATCCGATCACACGAGACGATTTTCGTCTGCTTCGAATTTTGTAGGCAAACGGACTATTTTGTGAGACTTTTTTAAATGGCCGCAAGAAGTAAACCAACAGTACTATTTTATTTGTAATCATGAACACGTATTCTTTAATGAATAATAAAGAAAAATTGTACGAAAAGTTCATTTCATGCTTCAAATCTTCCAAAATAATTAATTTTCTCTCTCTGCCCGTCGCGCACGTCGCCATCTTGGATCCTGCGAACTGCGCGAGCAGAGTTCGTTAGAGGGATCGTATACGTTTGGTAATTACTCAAAAAATTAAGGGCAATAAAAACTTACTTGGTAAGAAGTACAGCAGCTTTGGATAGTATAGTGCATTTGTAGAAACGTTTCACTTCGAAGTACTGCGGTTATGGAAAAAGATATCACTTTTTATCCCCAAAAATTTGAATCTGAGAAGCGTTACTGCAGTGACGTTTCTCAGATTGTATTTCAATGCAGATTATTCTTCCTGCGCGGACATAACCGCTCCAGATTTTCGGCAATATCTCAAAATCGCTACTACCTTTTGAAATGAAATTGTTACAGGTTAGTTTTATGGTATATATCTATAACTATATGGATTGAAACAAACAGGTTCCAATTACCAAACGTATACGATCCCTTTAAAACGTCATCCGCATCGGCTATTGACGTGACACTCCCGGTCCCCGATCACCGAATCTGCGTGAAACAAACAGGCTCTAGAATTGAAGGGAAAAGTAGCCACACGTCACGTGCTTAGTACGTACATTGCTGCCAACTAACATACATTTTCAATAAAGAATACCCACGACAATAAGCAACTGACAACGAGTATTTGCAGGGAAATTGTACCAACAAAATGATTCCACATCCCCAATAAATCAAACGGCGCAATCAAACCGACACTAATAGCATGCAGAGACACCTATTTCTATTGGTCAAGAGCCAATCACGTGGGTGTTTGTTTCAAGACAACATATTTATCAAACTGGTTTTCCTCACGAGAATGAAGCAATTTTATTAGTATATAGGGGCCGGTGTAGCGTGAATTTCAGACTATGAAATCCTGACTCGTTATAATTAGTATTGCGCATGCCTCATTGAAGATAATTAGTAGAGTGACCGGTCACGTGAGGCAGTTTAACCAATAGACCGTGTAAGTCTTGCGCGCAAATGTCACGATTACACTTCCGAGCACCATCGAGACGCCAGCTATAGGATTTCCACGTGTGGTTGATTTTGTTTTCTATAATACTTTTGTTTTACGAAGATCTTAACCATGAAACGGCCATAAATATGAATGATAAATTCAAACGTAATGTTACAATATTGTGACCGGCTCTACAAAAAAGGGTATTAAGTCGCGCTGTACATTATCATGTCATGGCCTACTCAAAGTTGAGAGGGTAAACATTTCATCAAAATGGGATTTACATTTTTTGCCATTAATGATATCTTTAGCACCAATATTTTCCGTTTTCATTCAAAGAAATGTTGATTTTGATGATTCAAGTGGAAAACACGCCCATTTTGTGTTCATCGTTCTGTTGTTCTACAACAAAGCCGGCTTTTTCAAAGCCTGTTTTCTCAGTTGTGTAATTTGAACTCCAAGGAAGTCATCAAAAGCAAACATGTCATATCTCCAGAACGGGAGTAGCTATGGGGCTCTATTAATTATACACCAACTGGAAGCTTACGCTGTGGGCTTTCCAACCATGTCTCAATTTCACTATTTTGTGACATAATACCCATTATTGTGGAGTGGGTCACATATATAAAAACACGCACGGCTGTCTAAATTATTGAAGAAAAGCAGAACAAAAAACCGTTTGACTCGAGCGCATAGTTAAGTTGCAACGTGATGAACCTGAAAACGCAGCTATACCTAAACATAGTGGTCACCTAGATGACACAATTAATTATTGTAAGTACGTCGACCATCTGACCCTAGTAGAAAGTCTGAAGGCTATTGCACCATCTAAACTTCAGGCTTTTCTTGAGGCTCCACGACTGGGCAGAGTCTAACGAGATGCGTCTCAATGCCAAGAAGTGCATGTCAATGGACGTCTGCTCCTTAAAAGCCTCACCGTCTCCAAATATCATCAAGCTGAATGATTGTGTTCTCGAACAACGAAAGGTAGTTTAAACTACTCCGTGTATTCATCCAGGCAGATCTAAAGTGGGATACGCAAGTAGCTAAGATGATTAGTAAAGCCAATAGTCGACTGTACATTTTACGACGCTTGAAACATGGTTTGCAACGTTCTGACCTCCTGACAATCTATCTGAGTATTGTCCAACCTGTCATGGAGTATCGAGTCCATTGAACGCATCCAAAAGCGAGCCTGTCAAATCATTCTTGGGAAGGAGTACACAGGATACATATAAGACAGGGATTACCTACATATCATCACCCTTACTGATAGACGGAGAAGTCTCAGCCTCTCATTCGCCCGAACTATGCCAGAACGTACATCTAAACTATTTGCTTCAAGTGTATCTCGAGCGTATAAGGTGTAAACAGTTCTTTGAGAACATCAGATGTAAGACTGAGCACTTCAAAAATAGCGCAATCTCATTTCTGACCCGTCTTTTAAAGGAGCCGTATACGTTTGGTAATTATTGCAAAAATTAATGGCAATAAAAACTTACTTGGTAAGAAGTACAGCAGCTTTGGATAGTATAAGGCATTTTTAGAAACTTTTCACTTCGAAGTACTGCGGTTATGTAAAAAGATATCACTTTTTATCCCCAAAAATTTGAATCTGAGAAGCGTTACTGTAGTGACGTTTCTCAGATTGTGTATTCCAATGCAGATTATTCTTCCTGCGTGGACATAACCGCTCCAGATTTTCGGCAATATCTCAAAATCGCTTCAACCTTTTGAAATGAAATTTTTACAGGTTAGTTTTATGGTGTATATTCATAACTATATAGGATTGAAACAAACGGTGGGTTCCAATTACCAAACGTATACGATCCCTTTAAATGAACTATTGTCAAACACTGTTTGAGCACCTTTTTTTACACCCGGAAATAGTATAAATGTAGAATATCTATATTAAAACATTTTGTTATCTAATTTGTAAGTAACTCAATAATAAATCATATTTTATTAGTGTTTCAGATATGTTTGTATGAGCATATTTAAAGCTATCATTTTTAGTGTTTATATGAACAGAACATCTTTATAAATTTACATCTTATAAATTTACACGGTGTATATTGTATAAATACCTATTAATATTATTATAATGTTTTATTATTGTTGTTGTTCTGTTTTTGTTTTTGTGTGTTTTTTGTGTGTGTGTTTAAAAAAAAATGTATCTAACGATTTTGTATTTATAAATATTACCTATTTAAGTCAATTCTTTCTAAAACATGTAATTCTTTTATATTTTATTAAGACGTTACCTTGTTATTAGTCGTTTTAAATGCTGGTTTTCTGGTTTGATTCTAGATGTTAATTTTGTGTGTCTATGAGTATTATTGTTTTATCGTTCGTTATCTTTGTACCGCAATTCAGCTTTTGGCTGCTATGATTGAACGATAACAAACCATTTCAAATCAAATCAAATCAATTAAGCTAATTGCCGGAAGAGAAAGCCCAAACGACATCGCCAAAGAACTGTTTTTTAGCGCATCTGATTGGTTGTTTAACATCTACGTCATCCATTCATCCAGTCAAAAAGAGTTAGGGTTAGGGTTAGGGTCAATAAGTTTATATTGGGTCAATAAAACCCAGAGTCCTAAGGTCAATAAGTTGAGAATCCTAGGGTCAATGAATTGAGAGAAAAATTTACTACCATGACGTAATAGATAGCCAATCAGATGCGCTAAAAAACAGTTCTATGACGATGTCGTTTTGGAGAAAAGGAAATAGTCGGCCGGCCCCCAAAATCTCTGTACTGTATGTCTGTGCGCTGACGTGTGCGAACGTCGAATTACGCTTTAAAAAGACTAGCGCTTGAACGAGAGAACAATAGAATGACGTACGTTTGACGTATTAGCTAAACAAAATCATTTTTCTTTTCCCTAATTTGATATATCGTTCACATTTTGTAAATTGAGACGAACAATAATATATATGTATTTTAATAAAACTACTCGCTTACACGTTAAAGCTCTATTCGATGTGCCCGGAATTTCGGTTTCTCGTAAAATCTCGTATGTTCTCGGGGTCAACTTACACACTGTATAATAGGGGAAAAGGGTTCCGATTTTAGCTTCGTTTGTTAAGTTTTAATGAAACAAAATGACTCGAATGTGCATGCATGCCTCAGGCTTATGTACAAATACATGTACTGAACTTGACATTGAATAATTATCAATGATCTGAAGTGTAAATCGGCCAGTCTGAATGGAGGCGAGACGCGCCCAGACATCGACACCTCGCGAGGCCGGCCGGTATATCGCACGGTGTCAGCAGAAATTACCTTTGTGTGAACCCACGGGAGTTGTGAATCCTGAATGATTAGATCGACAGAGAAGAGGACAAGATACAGGTTCGAGCAGAGTTACAAACTTGCCCCCCCCCCCCCCCCCCCCACGGTTTTTATCTTGGCTAATTTTAAACAGCTACGATCACTTTTTTTCGGAGTAATGTACCCCGGGTATGTGACCAGTTATCAACCAATCGGATCTCACATTTTAATGCCATGGTATAGCAAAACTGAATGTTATAAGGTTGTCTTTGGTCGATCTTACTTGGTCGACTCCCTTCCGAGACGTATCCCTTCCACCCAGACTTCTATTATTGCCCTTCGTCTGATTCTGTGCTTTAGTTTGCTGGGGTGTGGCAGGGTTGTAGTCGAGTCCCTGCAAGTCCGTTCACAAGTCCTTTCGTGAAGCCAGTCACAAGTCCCTTCATAAAGCCAGTCACAAGTAACTGGATGAACAATGACAAAGGAATGCTTTTGTCAAAGCTGATTTGAATAGCTTGTGATTTAAATTGGAACTGAAGGACTTGTGATGGACTTGCAGGAACTTACAGGGACTTACAGGGACTTGCAGGGACTTGTGATGGACTCGACTACATCCCTGGGGTGTGGTCCAGAGAGTGCTTGCTGACGTGATGTGCCTTGGCCTAGCCATACAACTACGGTGTTATCTTGTCGACATTAAGACAGACAAATACGACACATTTTTATTTGCCAAAACTCTTCGATTCCAGCTCGGTTGTCAGTTCCCCGGTGCTAAATACGGTACCCTCTGGAGACGTGAACACAATGGGGACAATGGGAGTAAAAACGTCTCCAAAGAGTAATTTCTATAGATGAATAAGTCTCCACTGGGAATTTCACGAATCAGGTTTTTGAATTGTACTTAAATTACTCAAATCTAGGGTTAGGATGTGGGTTGGGGTTAGTGTTTGGGTTAGGGTATAATCATAGGTATATTGGGTCGAAATTTCAACCCAGGAAAATAATTGTGGTTAAAATGGGAGCATTTTGAAAAACGTGCTCGACCTTTTAACCATTTTGCACACGAGAACAAAGCCATGTCTCCACAGTGATACAAAACTGCGAATACATGAGCGCACACAAGTTCAGAGCGCAAACCTTGCGGTAAACAGATATTCCCATCTTTGATTACTAATGAATACGGCTAGGGTTGTGATTACATTACCAAGGGAAGTTATTCTTCTCAGACGCAATTGATTTCTAATTAGTGGTTAATTTCCACCGAATCGCTCTCCGAGGAGCTGTGAGTGACATTCTTGGATGTCGGAACTAAAGGTGTTCTTTGCCGCAAGGGAGTATAAGTGTGATGGCTATAAGCACATGCGATAAGCGGCGGATAATTAAATTGTGTTTACTTTAATTTCCTTTGTTTGCTCAATGCCATGCGCAAGAGGAACATCTTGAATTAATGCGATTAGTCTTTCATTCTTGCCATCGGCTGCACAGGATTATACTGAGTCTTGCTCAGTGATAACAAAAAACAAACCACATGGATGTGTGAAATGATTTATTATGCGAGTAATAATCGAATGCTGTAGTTTTAACAGGATAAAAATAAATATCAAAACAAATTGATGAATAGAAATGTTTACGATAGGTTGAAAACCTGCCTTAAAGGTAGGATACACCATTATACAAAAATTGTCACTACTAAATTTTTAAAAAATATCTTACTTATTTTAAAGTTAATAATGTTTCTAGGCATCCAGCAAAATGATTACGCTAGATATCCAGTAATTGTTCTGAAAAATAGAATTGAAAAGAAAAAAATTACGATCGCCAGACGGCGATTGCGAAAAAAACAAGAACCACGTAATAAAAACTGCCTGACGCCGGTTGAAAACGAATGCTGTTTTTCTTGCTTTTCTCAGCATCCATGATTGTAAAATTTCGGACAGGTCAGTTAAACGATATTTACTAAGGGAATAAATGTGTGTTCGAGAGGTTTTAATCACTCTGTTTAATACCGATTGGAGTCTGGGTGCTGATAATTACCCGAGCCGAAGGCGAGGGTAATTATCAGCACCCAGACTCCAAGAGGTATTAAACAGAGTGATTAATACCGACCGAACACACATTTATTCCCATTCATAAATACCTTTTTTGTAAAATTCAGCCCAAAAAGCCCCGAAAATCCCGGAAAATTGTCGCAAGTAAATTTCGGTGTTTCGCCATTCTGTCTGTGTCAAATGACATGTTTCCGCCTCTGTCGCTCTCTACACAATACATGCTATAAAGCGTATTTACTGTGAACCAGACTATTACTGCCATTGGCAACCTCGTTCCCAAGGTGTCAAGCTGTACGCGCTCAACACTATCCGCTTTTATTATTGGAGACGAGGTACTGTTCAGGGTTGGAAATAAAGTGAGCCCCGGGGACGGAATGTTGTTTCCATCTATGTTTAAACACTTCCAGCCATGTCTTTATCGTCCGTTTAATACCGGCCACGTGACGGGCTCTCGACCAATAGGAATGCCTAAACTGTCCCAGGTATTTATGAATAAGGGAATAAATGTGTGTTCGAGAGGTTTTAATCACTCTGTTTAATACCGATTGGAGTCTGGGTGCTGATAATTACCCGAGCCGAAGGCGAGGGTAATTATCAGCACCCAGACTCCAAGAGGTATTAAACAGAGTGATTAATACCGACCGAACACACATTTATTCCCATTCATAAATACCTTTTTTGTAAAATTCAGCCCAAAAAGCCCCGAAAATCCCGGAAAATTGTCGCAAGTAAATTTCGGTGTTTCGCCATTCTGTCTGTGTCAAATGACATGTTTCCGCCTCTGTCGCTCTCTACACAATACATGCTATAAAGCGTATTTACTGTGAACCAGACTATTACTGCCATTGGCAACCTCGTTCCCAAGGTGTCAAGCTGTACGCGCTCAACACTATCCGCTTTTATTATTGGAGACGAGGTACTGTTCAGGGTTGGAAATAAAGTGAGCCCCGGGGACGGAATGTTGTTTCCATCTATGTTTAAACACTTCCAGCCATGTCTTTATCGTCCGTTTAATACCGGCCACGTGACGGGCTCTCGACCAATAGGAATGCCTAAACTGTCCCAGGTATTTATGAATATAAAATACAACCCCCTAAATCCACCCATTCATGATTACCAATGGTGTATCCAACCTTTAAATATACTGCTGCGACAAATGAGAAACAAATCCAGTTCTTTACAAATTATCCCAAAATACAATAACATGTAGTTCTTTTCTGCGACTTCGACCTAAAAAGCTGAAGGAATTTCATACATTTACAAAACTACAGAATGACCAAGACGCCTAATTGAAATTATCAGACAACACATTCAGAAATTCATAAGTGCAACATATTTTATTCAAAGCAGAACCCATCTATCATTTTATGACAGTAGGAATTCTCCGTACCTGTAATTAGTATATTTAAGTTATATATTTCACACAATGCCATGTAGCAAAAGCAATGTCCAAATATATAACAGTTCACAGAAAAGTTCCAATCGCTCTTGAAAGTTAAGTAGACAATTTGAGAAATAAAAGAGACATTTTACCTTGAGAATGTTAACATTTGCGACACGAGCATGCAATAAGATTTCATTCAAAACTAAAACGAACATCTGATAAATTATGAGAACATCTGGTAAACATTTAGTCAAAAAGGAGAAAAAGAAATATCTTACTTTCCTTTTTTTTATGGGGGGGGGGGGGGGGGGGGGGGGGGAGGTGGAATTAAAACCATCTTAATTGTGATTTTAAGTTTAAGAGTCATACATTTATAGCATTAAGATATAAACTTTGCACAAATTCAATATCATTTCTTGATTATTAACACATTACTGGTCAGGGGCCGATTTCATGAAGCTGCTAAGCACACAAATTTGCTTAGCACAAAAAAGTCTTGCTTAGTAAAAACTGGTTACCAGCCAAAACTCCATGTGCTTATGCTAAGCAAAAACATCTGAATAAATGGTTTATAACCATGTTTGTGTGCTTAGAAGCTTCATGAAATTGGCCCCCCGATGTTTATTTACGATAATTGTGGATATACATGATACAAAAATTAACAGGATAAAATAATCAAGGTTTTATAGCCCAAACATCTCGGTATTTTTGTTCTATCAGATTCAAATACCTTGCTTTCAGCCGAGCTGAGATGAAGAAATATCTTAGGCGGTTGTATACCCTGTTACCTCCATGAACTGAAACGCGCAAAACAGCATTTCAGTGTCATTTCAAATTACAGTAAATAAGAACGACTAGAAGGAAACTGTTTGTCTGCCATATTGGCCCCCCAAAAAATAAAAAAATAAAAAAATAATAAAAAAAACCTAAAAAAAACCCAATTAAATAAATAAATAAAAAAATAAATAAAAAAATAATAATAATAAAAAAAATAATAATAAAAAAAATAATAATAAAAAAAATAAAATTGGAAGAGAACTTTGAAAGAAATAATAATTTGAAGGACTAATCATCCAAACTCGCAGCTGAGAAGCTAAATTGCGAAGGACGCAGCTGTAGCGTGGTCGAGTCGATGGCATTATAGACAGCCACCATACCACGGAGCACAGCCAGACATCGATTCAATTTTGCTTACAATTATTATCCCTATTCATCCGAAACGAAATCATTTCTGCAGCAGTTCGAGGTCGGAGTTATTTGGTCTCTACCTTCACAGGTGCCCATTTATACTCCTGGGCGAAGATAGGCAATTGTAGTAACGTGTCTTGCCCGAGAACACAAGCGCCATCAACCGCGCGTCAAACGCGGCACCCCAGGAATAAGGATACAAACTGTTATTAACATTTGTATGGTATTTTTCCGTGTTGATTTGTTTTGTATGAAGTACACAAATAATTGAGGAATAATTGAACTGCTCGGCAAATCTCACCAAGAAGCATGACACATTTTAGAAAGAAATAGTTATCAAAAGCGTTCGACTTTCACGTAGTCTCAACTTCCACACTTAAACAATCTTCAAACGTGCCTACATGCCTAGACAACTGGTTAAAAATGAAATAATATTATCTATGAAATTTAAGAATATCTTGATAAAAGGCAACAGAAAATGAAGAAAATTACTGTCAGACAAAAGAAGAAGAAAAAAGACCACTCCTTAAAACAAGTGATTCTCGGATCGCAGGTGTCGCCTTTTTCCGCGGTCGGTTCCTGTGTTGTGTTCTTAAAAAAAGACATGTTGTAACGACCTCTGATGACCCTACATGACATTTGACCTCAGCAATCCAATGGAAAACTGTGTCTTTCAGTTTAAGGGTCCCTGCATCCAAGTTTCATCAAAATCCACAAAAGCATATAGAGGTTATACATATTTTTTTCCAAAAACGTAACCTAAAACTTTAACAAACAGAATTCAGGACTGGTTAGTGCCCAAAACTTTGTTTAGACGACACAAAAACTTGCGACGTTAATGGCAATATTGGCAAACAACATACAGGACAGTCAAAATATCTGGTTTATATACGAGTTTATATTAGTACATCATAAGTTACACCCACACAACATATACAGGGTGATTAAAATCTTATACAAGACCTGCGTACGGTGATACTTAAATCTGTATCCATCTCTTTGTTCTCGTGTACAAACTGGTTAAAAAGTCGGGCACCTTTTTCAAAATGCTCCTATTTCAACCACAATTTCCTGGGTTGAAATTTCGACCCAATACATGTATACCCCTATATTATACCCTAACCCAAACACTAACCCACATCCTAAACCTAGTTTTTGAGTAATTTGAGTACAATCCAAAAATCTAATTCGTGAAAATCCCAGTGGAGACCTATTCATCTATAGAAATTTACCCTCCGGAGACCTTTTGTCTCCATTATACACATTGTGTTCAGATCTCTAGAGGGTACCGAATTTCAGCACATTGTTCACTTTTAAAACGAGATGTAGATCTTTACAAAAGTTAGAGTAGGTCATTTGTCATTAATTTGTGCATATTATTTTTCGTTTCAATGTGTAAATGTTCTCACGACCTAAGGACGGGTGCTTGAAGACTACTTTGATGAGGTCTTATCTCTGTGAATAGTGTATATTCAGAAGAAACAATATTTTAAAATATATATTTCGATTCAAAATATTACCGAGTCGTACTTTAAAGGTACGATACACCATTTGCAGATTTCGACAAAATGTATTACCGAATTATTAAGAAATATCTTAATTATTTGAAAGTAAATAACGATTGTAGGCATTCAGCAAATGATTGCACTAAATATCCTTTAATTGTTTTTTTTTAAATAAATTTTTATAAAAACAAATCATGATCGCCGGGCGTCGATCGCGAGAAAACAAGAACATAAAAATCACTGCCTGACGCCGGTTGAAAACGAACGTTTTTTTCTTTCTTTTCTCAGCATCCATGATTGTAAAACTTCGGACAGGTCAGTTAAACGATATTTAGTATAAGATACACCCCCCCCCCCCCAATTCACTCATTTGTGATCATTCAAGCAATTACCAATAGTAAATTATCATACCTTTAAATTGTGCCTCAGCATTTTGGGAAAGGTTCTTGTTCAGCCGATTGCAGCTTACACGCGCTAAACGATGCCTAATAACAGCAGCTACACAAGCATGCGTGCGTGCGTCGTTTCAACGCTTGCGCACACCCATTGGTGGATTGCGAACCAACTACTGAGGGGCATCTCTGAGGGGCATCTTTGGAAATAACCTGTTGTTTTCTTCAAACTTCAAAATGACAGCAGAAGTGATAATTCACCAGTACCATAAACCAGTCCCGAGGAGACCCAATACCAGAGTTGTATTCGAGTCCCTGCAAGTCCCTGCAAGTCCCTGCAAGTCCCTGCAAGTCCCTGCAAGTCCCTGCAAGTCCCTGCAAGTCCCTGCAAGTCCCTGCAAGTCCCTGCAAGTCCCTGCAAGTCCCTGCAAGTCCCTGCAAGTCCCTGCAAGTCCCTGCAAGTCCCTGCAAGTCCCTGCAAGTCCCCGCAAGTCCCTGCAAGTCCCCGCAAGTCCATGCAAGTCCCCGCAAGTCCCCACAAGTCAAGTCACTAGCTATTCAAATGAAGTTAACAAAAGCATTCCTTTGTCATTGTTCAACCAGTTACTTGCGACTGGCTTTTGGCTTTATGAAAGGACTTGTGACTGGACTTGTGAAAGGACTTGCAGGGACTCGAATACAACACTGCCCAGTACTATAAAGCTTAATAATTTATTGCTATAAAATGTGTAAGTAAATGTTACTTTTTTAAGGAAAACTGCCTAACCGTTCAAACCAGTTGCAAGCATTATTTCCCTGTGACCAATTTCAACAATTGTTCAAGACATTTGCTCTTAAAAAGTTATTCATAAATACCTAAGACAGTTTATTCATTCCATTGGTCGAGACCTTGTCACATAGCCGGGATTAAACAGATGCTAAAGACATGGCTGGCTGGTCTTAAAGGGATCGTATACGTTTGGTAATTGGAACCCATTGCTCGTTTCAATCCTATATAGTTATAGATATATACCATAAAACTAACCTGTAAAAATTTCATTTCAAAAGGTGGTAGCGATTTCAAGATATTGCCGAAATTCTGAAGCGGTTATGTCCACGCAGGAAAAATAATCTGCATTGGAATACACAGTCTGATAAACGTCACTGCAGTAAAGCTTCTCAGATTCAATTTTGTTGGGATAAAAAGTGATATCTTTTCCCATTAACCGCAGTACTTCGAAGTGAAAAGTTTCTAAGAATGCATTATACTATCCAAAGCTGCTGTACTTCTTACCAAGTAAGTTTGTATTGCCATAAATTTTTGGAGTAATTACCAAACGTATACGATCCCTTTAAACACTTTTCCAGTGTCGCATGAAATTTGGACCTCTTTGAAATCCAGTGCCTTTTAGAGTGTTATTGGTTGAACGTTCACAATGCATGCACAATACTTGCCAGTAAGTCAGTATTTATGGTTCAAAATTCACAACCCATTCGCCACAGCTGCAAATGCGCGACATCGCGCAGTACACGCGACGTGAGCGCCAATGTCCATAAAAGGAGCAGTTTATGTCTAAATCGCGAGCTGGATGCGCCATTATTTAGCTGGAGGGGTGTTTTAGGAATCACAAACTGAAAAAAAAAACTGTTGGGAAGTTTAAATTTTTGACTTGTTTTGACTATAAATCGCTCTGTTTTATCTGAAGTAAGTCAAGGAACCAAACCAATTTTTTGTGTATTTTGTTTCGTTTCTCCAGCACCCATGAACTTTCATAAAAATATGTCAGCTTCACAATATTTACTATAAATATGAACCCCTCACCGATCCATTTTCGAAAATTACCGCAAGAGCAAATGGTGTATAATACCTTTAATTTATCCGAATAATAAAAGAATTCCTATTTTAATGGATGGCGATGGGGATTTACTCTCCTAGCGACAATTTCTTGACTTCGTCGTCGATGGGTTCCTTCTTGCTCTTCTTCTTCCCATCTTCCTTCTGTTTTTTGTCTTTCTTGGCCTGCTGTTCGTCGACAGGGGCCGGCTTCACAAACTTTATCAGGTCCTTGTAGGCTGTCGGGGAAAAAAAAAGATCAATGAAAGACAAAAAACCTCAGACAAAACTTGTATTCAACATTCACAATGATGAACGATATTGCCAATTGTCCTCTTTTTTTCCCCATGTAGAATGCCGTGGCCAATTGGTTACGGTGTACGACTCGCCTACGATGGTGCGTGGGTTCAAACCCTGCAAGGACATGGTGTTTGTGCCCTTGGGAAAGACACTTAATGGGTACCATATGTATAAATGGGTACCTGAGTGGGTCGGGCGCCTATATGTGACCTGCTCTGTGAAAATGAGTCAGATGTCGAAAATTTGACCAACAGAGTTATGTAAACCATTAATAGAAAGAGTGCATTGTCCTCTTTAATTTGGTATATGTTGGACGTTGCGTTCTTGTGAGACACCAATTTTAATTTTGACGATTTTGCGAAATCTAAAAACCCCATTCATAAAAAAATCATGCATTAAAAAAGTTATTTCCCTTTAGGAGATGTATGCAATAGAATACAAAACCAGTTTTTCTCACTAAATCTGATTTAATTTAGCATGTTTTAATGTAGAAATTGAAAATATAGATCCTAACCAAGGTGAAAATCATGAAATAAGAATATCAAATTTTCGTAGGAAAACCCCCCTCTCCGCGTTCAACCACCCAAATCTCGTAAGCGCACTGTGCGACATCTGACTCATTTTCACAGAGCGGGTCACATATCGGCAGCGGTGTGGGATGTTCACCTCATGAATAAGGGCTGGAAATAAACAAGTAGCATTGCTTACAATCTGGCAAGTACGGTTTCAAGGCGTCTGGGACGATGATTCCTTCATCGGTTTGATTGGTTTCCAAAATGACGCATACCATGCGTGTGTTGGCACACATCGTTGCATTCAACATGTGGACGTACTCTGCCTGTGAAAAGATCAAACAAGATATGTGATGCGATCAAGCAAAATCAGTCTGAAGTAGGCCTTGGTCATTTTTGGGATTTTTACATATATTCTTTTGTAGCGTACTTCAGGCTCCATTTCAGTGAAAACCCCGTGTGAATACGACCTTTGGTTAAACAATTACAACCATTTGATTACCAGCATGTTAAAAATAAAGAAACTGAGAAAAATAAGTTTTTGTATCACTTCCCTTCTAAATTTGGTTAAAAGAGTATTTTTATGTAAAAGACAAATATTGTCCACATCTGTTTTTTGTAAAAAAAGTCAATTTGGATTTGTCCACCCCTACGAACATATTTTGGCCCCATCTCAAAACAAGAATTGCCGAGTTCCCACTGATATTGCTTGATCGCATCACATATTGTTTTCATTGTCCTGGTCTGGGCTAGTCTTTTTTTCAAGAACTTAAGTTTTTTTTCAAGAACTGAATTCGGCTTTTACTCCCCTACGCGATGGTTATAGTGCAACAAGATGAATCATAGAAAAAGGTGATATAAGTCGCACTATGCATTTATGCGCAATGGCCTGTTAAAGTTGAGAGGGTGAAATATTTGATAAAAATAACAACGCATATTGAAGAGTCAGAGTACCATACAAAAGCTCAAATATGGCCCCTGAACATGAACACAAAAATCGCCGAAAGTAAAGTCACACAAATTAGAGCATTGTAACTTTATTTATTATCACATGATATTAGGACCGGGACCAATTTCATAGAGCTTCTAAGCACAACAATTTGCTTAGCACAAAAAAGTCTTGCTCATTAAAAACAGGTTACCAGCCAAAATTCTACAGGTTTTTCATGCTAACCCCAAAACCAGCTGATTATCAATCGAAAACAATGAAGATCACTTGAAAATTTGGTCTGTAACGTTGTTTTTGCCAAGAACAAATGTTCATGTTAAGCAAATTGTTGTGCTTAGCAGCTCTATGAAATTGGCCCCTGGTCACCAGACTACCATCCTACCTGCTCGTTCATCTTCTTGGTTTGGCCGTGTCGTACCAGCAACCGCCTAGACTGGTAGTCGGTACAATTGGAGCAAGACACCAGCTCTCTAAATGCACCCGAGCCGGGGAACCAGGCCTCCAGGTCATGTTTCTTGGCCGCTGCGTTGTTTAAGGCACCTAAAACGCCATTATAAAATTATAAAATTACCAACAAAAAATGTTTCAGGCAGTTCAAAGAAAATCAGTCCCGTTTTTAGACACTTTCTGTTTGTTTTGCTTCTTTTTAAAAGATTTATCACTCGTGGGGTTAACCAGTTCTTGTTGAAGAACGTGTATACACGCAAAAAGTGAATACACTATTTTCATTTTCTGGAATTCAAAAACTAATGATGAATAAACACATTACAAGCAAGGCTGAAAATATTTATCAGCGACCGGCTCGCAGTGAGCGAGGTTGAAAAGATTAGGGTGTGCTACCCACAGTTGCCGCCCTGAACATGTCTCGCATCGAGGTTCGTGAAACCCAATCTCGCGCCTGGGCCGGTCAATGTCAAAATAATCCCGGCTTGAACTGGTTTAGGGATAACATAAATGCAGGATGAATTAAACCTACTGTTATAACTCTATCATATCTTGTTAGTTACAACCTATCGCTCATAGGTTCTGATAAGGCTGCCAGTTTCCGGTTTTTAAATTAACTGTGTAACCGTTGTTTTGCGGTTACGGTTAACGGTTAACCGTAACCAACATTTAAAAAAAAATATAATAAATTTACAAAAAAAATAAATAAATAAATGCATAGGCTTCATCAAGAAATTTAGTGTGTGCGCGTAGTACGTGTTGATAATTGCAGATCTGCGATTGCTAATTGTCTGCATCAAATTTTACAGGCCGACTGGCTATATGTTAGGATAAGCTATCAGAAATGTCCATACAAAATTTATTCAATTGTACTATTTGTGACCTGCTCCAACGAAACCCACGCAAAGTTGACAATTGGTGGGGTTTCTTTTATTTGAAAAAAATAAATAAATAAATAAATAACCGAATCGCAGAAATGTAACCGTGTAACCGTTTGAACGGTCGGTTAGTGACCGTTTGTAACAATTCCCTGACTAATTTGATATAGCCACACTTTGACTGGAGGTGATTGGTATGTCAGCTGTACCTAGCAGTCACCTCTTTTGATGAAATTTAAAGGTAGGATAAACCATTTGCATATATAACAAAAACATTTACTAACGAAATATTAAGAAATATCTTACTTCTTTGAAAGTAAATAATGATAGATATCCTGTACATATCCTGTAATTGTTCCAAAAAATTCAATTTTATTTAAAAAAATCTTGATCGCCGGACGGTGATCACACAAAAATGAGAACAACAAGAACAACTGCCCTATGCCGGTTGAAAACAAATTTTCTCAGCATCCATGATTGTAAAATTGAACAGGTCAGTTAAACGATATTTACTATAAAATCTACTATAAATAATATTTACTATAAAACCCCTAAATCCACCCATTCCCGATAATTCAAGCAATCACCAATGGTGTATCCTACCTTTACATCCACCCATTCCTGATAATTCAAGCAATTACCAATGGTGTATCCTACCTTTAAATCCACCCATTCCTGATAATTCAAGCAATCACCAATGGTGTATCCTACCTTTACATCCACCCATTCCTGATAATTCAAGCAATTACCAATGGTGTATCCTACCTTTACATCCACCCATTCCTGATAATTCAAGCAATCACCAATGGTGTATCCTACCTTTAAATCCACCCATTCCTGATAATTCAAGCAATTACCAATGGTGTATCTTACCTTTACATCTACCCATTCCTGATAATTCAAGCAATTACCAATGGTGTATCCTACCTTTACATCCACCCATTCCTGATAATTCAAGCAATCACCAATGGTGTATCCTACCTTTACATCCACCCATTCCTGATAATTCAAGCAATTACCAATGGTGTATCCTACCTTAACATCCACCCATTCCTGATAATTCAAGCAATCACCAATGGTGTATCCTACCTTTAAATCCACCCATTCCTGATAATTCAAGCAATTACCAATGGTGTATCTTACCTTTACATCCACCCATTCCTGATAATTCAAGCAATCACCAATGGTGTATCCTACCTTTAAATCCACCCATTCCTGATAATTCAAGCAATTACCAATGGTATATCCTACCTTTACATCCACCCATTCCTGATAATTCAAGCAATTACCAATGGTGTATCCTACCTTTACATCCACCCATTCCTGATAATTCAAGCAATCACCAATGGTGTATCCTACCTTTAAATCCACCCATTCCTGATAATTCAAGCAATTACCAATGGTGTATCTTACCTTTACATCTACCCATTCCTGATAATTCAAGCAATTGCCAATGGTGTATCCTACCTTAACATCCACCCATTCCTCATAATTCAAGCAATTACCAATGGTGTATCCTACCTTTACATCCACCCATTCCTCATAATTCAAGCAATTACCAATGGTATATCCTACCTTAACATCCACCCATTCCTGATAATTCAAGCAATTACCAATGGTGTATCCTACCTTTACATCCACCCATTCCTGATAATTCAAGCAATTACCAATGGTGTATCCTACCTTTACATCCACCCATTCCTGATAATTCAAGCAATTACCAATGGTATATCCTACCTTTACATCTACCCATTCCTGATAATTCAAGCAATCACCAATGGTGTATCCTACCTTTAAATCCACCCATTCCTGATAATTCAAGCAATTACCAATGGTGTATCTTACCTTTACATCTACCCATTCCTGATAATTCAAGCAATTGCCAATGGTGTATCCTACCTTAACATCCACCCATTCCTCATAATTCAAGCAATTACCAATGGTGTACCCTACCTTTAACTAGTCATAAGTGTTTACACAACGTGATCTTATAGTGTTTACTAGTCCAGTATATAAATTACAGTGGAAAGACTTGTTGACCGTCTTGTCAAAAAAAAAAATATTAATCGACATGAATTACCTGAAACAATGTTAACTACTCGATAACCGACGCCTAGGTTTCGACACAGCCCCTCGGCGTTTTCAAGAAGCTCATCGAACATCTCCCACGATTTGTTGTCCAAGGGCGACGTTAGACAAAACTGCTCGATCTGTAACAGAAAGATAAGGTAATGTCAGAAACTGTTTAACCAGTTCGCGCCGGAGGACGTATATATACACGCAAAGTTTTCCCCAGATTCAAAACGGATGACGCATAAACACGTCACGAGCAAGGCCGAAAATGTCTGTCAGAAGCGAGCAATGCCTGAAATGCGTGGGTGTGCTTCCCGGTACCATCGGCCTGAACCCGCCTCAGATCGATTTTCGTTGAATAATAATCCCGTGCCTCGGCTCGGTGATGTTAAAATAATCCTGGCGGAACTGGTTATGGAACATTTAAGGAACATGATATGAATGCACTAACAGTTACTATACTATATTGTATTACATTATATGTATTCAAAGATGAATTCATACAAAAACATAGATTTCTAGGGCATATTTGGGCAGTATACAGGCAGGGCAGTTTGGGTGCAGCAGTGACTAATGGTTTAATAACTCGGGTAACAAAAAATAAAGGCCCGAAAAAAAATCTTGCAGATTTGAGGCCCGTTTGTTTCGTGCAGATTCGGTGATCCGGGTCCTGCTTGCAAACAAGCCTGCAACGGTTACACGGTTAACCGACCACTGTTACACGGTTACATTTTTCCTGTTCGGTTAACTTTTTTCCCTTTTTTTTCCCCCTCTTTTTTTTGGTGGGGGGTTCAATAAAAGAAACCCCACCAATTGTCAACTTTTTGTGGGTTTCGTTGGAGCAGGTCACAAATAGTACAATTTAATATATTTTGTATGGACATTTCTGATAGCTTATCTAACATATTAAGCCAGTCGGCCTACAAAATTTGATGCAGACAATTAGCAATCGCAGAACTGCGATTATCAACACGTACTACGCGCACACACTAAATTCCTTTTTTAAATGGTGGTTACGTTTAACTGTTAACCGTAACCGTAAAACAACGGTTACACAGTTAATTGAATAACCGGAAACTTACAGCCTTACTTGCAAAGTGGTTTTACAAGATCCAAGATGGCAACGTTCACAACGATAGGAGAAAAAAAAATTGATAATTTGTGAAGACTTGAAGCATGAACTTTTCCAACAGCCTACAAGGACCTGAATTTTTTTTTATAATATTTCTTTAAGAATGTATTTTAAAGATTGAAAATAGTATGGTTAATTAAACAAATCCGAAGCAGACAGTATTTGTCTCGTGTGTTTAGATTTGAGAGTGGTTCAATTTTTGTTTTGCAAGGCGATAAATCACCTGATCTCGTGTATGAAACAAACAGGCCCTTGGAGTATACACACCAACCTTTTCAAACTGATGTACCCTGAAGATGCCCCTGGTATCGCGGCCGTGAGATCCAACCTCTTGACGAAAGCATGAGGAGATGCCAGCATAGCGTTTAGGGAGTTCATCTACCGCCATCCACTCATTGCGATGGTAGGCAGCGATGGGCTGCTCAGATGTGGCTATAAGATACTTCTCCTCAATCACGGATTCCTCAGCCTTCTCGCTTCCTTTGCCAATCACCTACAGGCAACAAAAGGGTGAGATTTACTTAAGCCCTAGATCAACTAGAAACCCTGATAGACACCCTGCTAAACATAACAACAATAATGTACCCTGTAGCCTGCCCAAGATCCATCAGGTTCTCAATGCCAAACTGCCTCAGAGTCTGTGGTCACCTGATGCAGCAGAATCCATCTCTGGCATTGTTTATTGGAGCCTTGAGTTAAGGCTGTCTGTGCCAATATCGCTGGCCGTACGCTAGCTAGCTTGTCCGGTTGGCTTTACACAACAAAACTCTGATCCACCACACCACACACAAAAAAGCCTAAGCAGAAACTGTGCATGCTTGTATTAAACCAAGGCATGTACTCCACACGTACGTGGGTGTCTGTACAAATGTGCGAGTCATCTCTGGCAGACAGCCTTGACTCAAACGTTTACTTCTGGGTTTTGCGGTTATGTTAATGACGAGTTGGTTGCGATCGCGCGTTATCTGATTGGCCCTCAAGTAGACAACGTCACGCTGTTAAAAAAAAACCCACGAACCCTAATGCGCGCGTGTGTGACCACATCATATTACCAAAACAACCACCTTTTATCAGTAACTTTATTGGTCGTTGACTAAGGATGTGACCTTTAAACGTTTAAACGTGTAAACGTCAACAAAATCAAATCCGTTTAGAATTTTTTTCAAACGTTTAAACGGAACTCGAATAAAAAATAAATGGACCTTCCATTTACGCCATACCCTCAAGTTTTATTTACGAAGAATTTACTTTCTTCAAACATCTATTTATTTTACAAAGCATTTGTAATGCCTGTAGTACTTGGTCACATTCCAAGAAGATTAATCAGATACTTTTCTCAATGACCAGCAGCTGCCGGTATCTATTGTGCCCATGATGATGATTATACAGTGTATATACATACGCCGTCCACGCCTGTTTATTTTTTTCCCAGCAGCGGCGTATTGAAAACATCAAACACATGTACACATGTGTTTGATGTTTTCAATACGCCGCTGCTGGGACAAAAATAAACTTGGCGTGGATGGCGTCTTTCTCCGAGGGCTATTCAGATTAAACTACTAAGTTTTCAAACAATTCTGAGTCTCTCGTATTTCTTTATTTTTCTGTGAAGTTGGAACTTAAATTTGCTATAATCACCAGTCGGCGTGTTTTGCAGTAATCAAACAAATGCGTTATTTAAAACAATGTAGGCCTATCTGTGTCGCTTCTTAAGATCGGCTTGGGCGGCAAGTGCAAACACCACTGTTCCCTTACAAAAAACAATTCGACGGATAAAATATTCTTTAGATCGTAGAACGGGTACCGCTGGGAGTGACATATCACAATACTTATGGAATGGGGATGTGTAAACTTTAAAATTAGTTTTTGAAGAGTGATATAAATGTAGAGTTTTCGACATTTATCTGGGTGTTTTGTTGTTGCAAGTAATAAACACAAAGTTATAGTTTCCGAGTCCAAACCCTGTATTTATTTCTATCCAAATTGATGTCGACTATTTAATTATCATTGACGATTCTGCGACATCTCCCCCGTAAACAATATTGTGGTTCGAAAAGAATTGTATACTTATTTAAGAAAATTGTTAAAATGTTTCTATCATCTGCTGGAAAATATGTTTCTCTTATTTTTCCGATGCAGTTTAAGGTTTCCCCAGTCTTAAAAATAATCTCGGCCCCCAAAAGAATATTTCTCCAGGCTCCAGAGAATGATTGACAGCCCCATTGTCCAAATTGATACATTATATCTCTT
This sequence comes from Crossaster papposus, assembly GCA_037893245.1. NCBI lineage: Eukaryota > Metazoa > Echinodermata > Asteroidea > Velatida > Solasteridae > Crossaster > Crossaster papposus. Next base: position 46,083 of record JBAIAA010001003.1, read on the forward strand.
GTTTATACAAACCTATTTACAAGGTGACCGAACTTTGAGGACTGGCGTTCGTAGATAAATGTACTAGGTCACCGAACTTCAGGGGCGCGGCACAACGTGCACAATGTAGGTCACCGAACTTTGAGGACGTCCGCCAATGCGTTTAATCCCAGTAAATAAAATGCCATTGGTTCCTTCTCTACTCTGAAATGTTTAGGCGCATTGGTACTGTGACTCCCCAACCCTGTTGCCCGTGGCGCGTAGCCAGAAGTCTAATGGGGAAAGGTTATGAATTGATTGGTTTTTGTTCTCATGGCCTAGCTGTAGGAAAATACCGGTACTATACCGGCAGTACTCGCTGGAATGCTGCAGCTATCGCGAAATTCTTGAGGGTAACGTTTTTTATTTATTTATTTTTTTATTTTATTTTTTTAATCTTAGCTAAAAAATAAATAAATAAACGATCTTCCTAAGGCTAGTCTGGACATTCCTTGAAATGACACTTGATTTGACAGCACTTGCAGGTGATGCTTCTTGAAATGTTTAGCCTTCAAAGAACATAGAAAAAAATGGTGTTAAGTGTACACAATGTATACAAACAAACGCGACCGCAGTTACGCAAATAGACCGGGACAGGCGGCAGCCTTTTAAAGTTTTCAATAAACGTTTAAACGTTTAAACGTTACGGGAAAGGTTTGCTAAACGTTTACAAAATTAAACGTAGATTCACATCCTTATCGTTGACGATATATATTGGTCGTTGGCGAAATACATTATTCATGACAATGACTATGCATTGGGTGAAATTGGCTCGGCCGAATTCAGCCAAAAATGTAAAGAAACACAATCAATTTGTCATGGTTGCATCAAAGCTATCATTCGCCTCGACTGGCTGCATTAACCTAACACACAAATTAACCTCACACACAAATTAACCAAAACGTCCACTGTGCACTAGACCATTTGCACTGGAAAAATTGTCACCACTGTTTTAGTCCAGTCCATCTGAACTCCAGTATAGTCCAACCACAATTAATAGGAGCAGAAGTTTGTCAAAGTTCCGTTGAATAGCTTCCGACTTTAACTCGGGACTGGAAAACCCGTGGAGTTGTAAAATCTTGCGTTGCATTCTTTTAACTAGTTGGAGCATTTAAAAAAATATTTACTGGGCACCCGGGATTATTTTTCACGAACATTGACCACACATGCCAGCTGGGAGCCGGTCGCTGACAGATATTTCCGGCCTCGCTCTAAGTTGCTCGTGGCATGTTAAACAGGCGTACGTTTTAATTTTCTGAAACATTGTGCGTGTATACACATCCTTCAGCGCAAACTGTTTAACCAGTTCACGCCGGAGGACGTATATAAACACAAAGTTTTCCCCAGATTCAAAACGGAAGACGCATAGACACGTCACGAGCAAGGCCGGAAATGTCTGTCAGCAGCGAGCAAGGCCGGAAATGAATGGGTGTGCTTCCCGGTACCATCGGCCTGAACCCGCCTCGGGTCGAGTTTCGTTAAAAATAACCACGCGCATCGGCTTGGTGATGTTAAAATAATCCTGGCGCGAACTGGTTAAAACACTATTTTTAACTGCGCTGTACAGTTTTGGATTGTAAAATACTAATTCATTGATGAAATGGTTTACCTTGTAAAGTTCCTCATCAAACTGGCTGAGTTGAGCGACCTCTTGCATGATCTCCTTACGCATAAAGAATGGCGTATATAGAGGCGTGTAACCCTTCTCATGTAGGAGACGTAAGGCGTACTGTTGGATCGCTTGGGAGAGGAACACCGCTGGCCCCTACAAAACAGGGGTGCAAGATTTTGGGCAAGTTACTTGATACTTCTTTTACGCATGTAGGGCTGCGCATCAAAACCGAGTACCCGAGTACCCTACCGTTGATGTAAAAAAAACCAAGTACCCGTAACCAACTTTACCGTGCGGTAATTTTTCTGGTAGCACCAAAAATTCCATCTGAAACCCGCCTCGTAGACATGTAGTCTGTGGCATATAATCTTTATGGAACCATCCTGTTGTTGTCATCCTTGTGAATACTGCAGTAGAGCTAGGCACATTAATGAGTGTTGGCACTGGATTATTTCAACCCTGTTGCCATGACACACGGAACTCAGCTCAGAAACAACAATGGCATCTACGAGTAACGTTACTAGTTTTCTGTCATTGACTGACAAAGAACTAAATTTATGAGGTGTAGTAAAACAAATACAGCATGGTTTATTTTGGGGAAATATTTGGAAATACTGGTCCTTCGGTGTAGGTCAGCTTGACTACCTCCCTCTTTTTCGCGTTGGGAGGTAGTCGAGCTGACCTACACTTGGGCAAAGTCGTCTCAGAAATCTGAGAAAACTGTATCCTGTCGAGTGTACCTTGAGGAAGTACCCCCTGCTACCCGACACGACCGCCCCTCGCTCTCCATCCACGCCGTCAATCATGTGAATCAGGTCAACGTGGGAGTACCTCTTTCTGACTTCGCAATCTCCTATCATCTTGACGATACCATTATCATCCTGATAATTAAAGAGAAAAACACAAACATTACTACGGCTCATCAGGTCCATTCTAACATTTGTGTTTAACCCTTACAGTCCTCAATCCACCAAAATCATTTGTCAGAGCTGTAACGAGTCACTGATTTTTGCGACTCGAGTCCAGTCACAATAAATCGGCGTAAGTCATTGCAAATATTTTGTGTAAAGTTTTGCTCTTATTTTTCGGACTCGAGTCTTATTAGCCTTTACTCAAGATGGTATTCAAGTCGAGTCGAGTCATTTACCCATCGGGACTTAAGTTGAATTGAGTCGCCAACAAATTGTGACTCGAGATGAGTCATTACAACTCTATAAATTTGTAACGTTTGAAGCAGCAAAAGGGCTCAAAAATGTTGCTTGACAACTAACCCCATGAAATGTTATCACTGTAAATGCTGTATATGTCTAGAAAACAACGTTTCTTAGATTTCCATTTTAATTAAAAACCTGCCACTACTAACTACATGTAAATCGTCTTGCTCAGGGACACAAGACCCATCCCCCTTTTGCAACCCAACCCAACCACATTCCCGGCAATAACAGAAGGAAACAATTAGTATGTGAACGGGAAAAGTTGGTTTCTAAGAAAGGAGGGAAATCCCAGCAAATTATTTTAGTGAAACCGAAACAACAACGAAACTGAAAGCTTACAACGTGTGGCTAAGCTAGTGGGCTGTGAACATGAGCCAACTTTTGTAAGTGACCAACTTCTATTGAAAATTTGCACTCATTGCAATGAATACACCATTGGTAATTGCTTGAATTATCAGGAATGGGTGGATTTGGGTGGTTGTATTTAATCGTTTTAACCCACCTGTTCGATGTTTTACAATCATGGATTCATGGATGCCGAGAAAAAAGCAAGTTTGTTTTCAACCTGCGTTGGGCAGTTGTTTGTCTGTTTTTGTTTTTTAATAAAATTTTAATTTTTCAGAACAATTACTAGATAAATAGCGCAATCATTTTGCTGGATGCCTTGAATCATTATTTACTTTTAAATAAGTAAAATATTTCTTATTAATTCGGTACTAAAATTTGTAACTTTATAAACTGCCACGGTTTTCAGTAAAAGTTGCCACAATTAATAAGGAAGTAAATATGTGGTTAGCCGGTTTTCAACGTACGTTTAATACCGGCCAACCGCACTTTTATTCCCAATCATAAATACCTTTTTAGTAAAATAAATCAGAACTTTTCAATCCAAAAGTCAAAACAAGTCAAAAATTATTAAACTTTCCAACAATTTTGTTCAACAATTTCACTTTGTGTTTTTCAAAACACTCCTCCAGCTAAATAATGGAACATCCAGCTCGCAAATAAGACGTAAACAACTCCTTTTATAGACATCTGCGCGCGCTTGGCGCGTACTGCGTGATGTCGCGCAGATGCAGCTGTGGCTAAAATGGTGGTAAAATCATGTACACGCAGATTGTAAAATCAACGCAGAATACGCAAAATCTGAGACCAATACAAATTACCACACAAAATGTCACAGGCTTGTCAATAGGTCAATTGTGAGACTGGCTTTAGTGATAATATTTGTGATCTAAAAATTTAGCTGCAAGCTGGTGAGATAGTGGAAATTTACCCGAGTCCCGATGATCATATTAAAAACTCTGGGGTGAGGTTTTTTTATAAGTACTACAAAGTCAGCAATATTAGACCATGGAACTGTTAACCAGTTCGCGCCGGATGACGTATATAAACGCAAACAATTCCCCAAATTCAAAACGGATGACGCATAAACACGCCAAGTTCAAGTTCGGAAATGTATGTCAGCAGCGCGCAAGGCCGGAAATGCGTGGGTGTGCTTCCCGGCACTATCAGCCTGAACCCGCTTCGGATCGAGTTTCGTTAAAAATAATCTCGCCTGTCGGCTCGGCGCTGTTAAAATAAACCCGGCGCGAACTGGTTAAACAGAAGGAGTTAGCTTAAAGGTAGGATACACCATTTGCAGATATCGAAAATATTTACTACCGAATTATTAAGAAATTTCTTACTCATTTGAAAGTAAATAATGATTCTAGGCATCCAGCAAAATGATTGCGCTAGATATCCTGCAATTATTCTGAAAAATATAATTGTATGAAGAAAAATTCGCGATCGCCGGATGGCGATCGCAAAAAAACTACAAATAACATAAGAATAACTGCTCGACGCTGGTTGAAAACAAACGCTGTTTTTTGTGCTTTTCTTGGCATCCATGATTGTAAAACTTCGGACAGGTCCGTTAAATGATATTTACTATAAGATACAACCCCCTAAATGCACCTATTCATGATAATTCAAGCAATTACCAATGGTGTATCCTACCTTTAACAGAAGGTCACACGAATTATAATCAGATTTTCCCCAGGCCAGCCCCATAGTAAATGCATTGTGATTGCCCACCTGTATACGACCACGTAATTCGAATTGGCGTTAATGTTGTTAACACCTGTGCCGTTATAAAATCACTGGCGGTGGCGATCATTGTTCTTCGGATACTGGGCTACGCTTACTCCTATTTGATAGCTCCACGATTAGACTCAAGTTTGTATCCTGCCCATTTTGGGGCATAAATGGAATCGAAAAATGTCTAGAACGTCAAGAGATGGAGCCATCTTAAGTACCTCATCGTTGCTAATGATAACTGACTCGTGGAGGAAGTTGCCAATCTCCATTAGTTTCTCCCTACGTATCGTCTCACACTGGACGCGATCCTCGTTACACTTGGCGATCTGATCATCAATCAGCTGTCTGGCCTTCTTGATCTGAGACACTGTCAGTTCCTGGACGCAAACAAAGTTAAAACATTTTGTTTTACATTTCTTTACCCAGGGTGTGTCTAAAAAGGTTTTTTTTACAATTTCTATTGAGGCCCAACAGTGTTTAATCCATTTATTGTTATAAGAATTACACGTACGGTACAACACACATTGGGGAGGGGGAGGGGGGGAAGGGGGGGGGTCAGGATTAAGATTAAAAAAAAAAAAATTGGCAAAATTAAATTTCAAAGTAAAAAACTAAATATCTACATCCAAATACGGGAATATTTAACCAGTTCGCGCCGGATGACGAATATAAAAGCAAAGTTTTCAGATTCAAAACGGATGACGCATAATCACGCCACGAGCAAGGCCAGAAATGTCCGTCAGCAGCGAGCAAGGCTGGAAATGCGTGGGTGTGCTTCCTGGCACTATCGGCCTTAACCTGCTTCGGATCAAGTTTCGTTAAAAATAATCCAGCGCGTCGGCTCGGTGATGTTAAAATAATCCCGGCGCGAACTGGTTAAAGAAGTACATACACACAGTATATACGGATACGCGTTCCTGCCACAGCTTTTGACATTACTTGAGACTGGAAGATTTGTGATTACTTGTGAGTACTTGTGATTACTTGTGATTACTTGTGATTACTTGTGATTACTTGTGATTACTTGTGATTACTTGTGATTACTTGTGATTACTTGTGATTACTTGTGATTACTTGTGATTACTTGTGATTACTTGTGATTACTTGTGATTACTTGTGATTACTTGTGAGGACTTGTGATTACTTGTGGGGACTCGTGGGGACTCGTGGGGACTCGTGGGGACTCGTGGGGACTCGTGGGGACTCGTGGGGACTCGTGGGGACTCGTGGGGACTCGTGGGGACTCGTGGGGACTCGTGGGGACTCGTGGGGACTCGTGGGGACTCGTGGGGACTCGTGGGGACTCGTGGGGACTCGTGGGGACTCGTGTGGACTCGTGGGGACTCGTGTGGACTCGTGGGGACTCGTGGGGACTTGTGAGGATTTGCAAGGGCCTGAACTGCAAGACTGCCTCGATTTACCGGGTCTTCTGCTTTGCAATAACTAATTTGCGCGGACTCGTGGATATTCACGTAGACTCGCGCAGACTCGTGCGGACTCAACAAGAACTTGCTAAGGCTTGGACTGCAAGACCGCCTGAATTTACCTTCAGATCTTCTGATTTGCAATCACTCAGAGTCTCGGCAATCTTTGGTGGCAGTTCTTCATCTGCACTGCCAACTGGCTCCTTGTTCTGAAATCATTGAAAAATAGAAACGAGAGGATCGATCTGCATGTACTGTAATCCAAACTGTGGCAACATAAGCACATCCTGAGCCACGCAGTGCTTTTACGCGCTTTCTACTAGTAGCGCTCAAACCCCTGCGGACATTCGGCTAGATCCGTGGTTATTAGCGCAAAAAAATCATGCGCCCAATCAGAGCCTCAGTTACAAACAGACCAAGGCCATTTCCCTAACCCTGGCTTTGGATCTGTCTCCGGCTACAGTCTATTGCTAAACTGTATGAATGAAGCCCGAGACGAAGACAAAGCTGAGACGAAGACAAACGTGCATTTCTATTGGCCCATTCGTTTTAACATCTGAGCTGTTCTCTTAAATGTTCATCCTCCCACGTAAAAATTAAAATTGTTCGGAACAAATTTAGAAATTAACATACAGAACGTGAAATAAAGACTGAAAAGCTACGTAAACGCCAATAAAATTTAATATACATGTAGTGGTAGAAATTGTCATTTTACCAGGGGTGGGCGTTTATATCATGTATTGGCCAACTTGATTAATGATTGCTGCGCATGTCCGCAGGGTTTGAGGGCGACAATTCAAGAGCCTGTTAAACTCTGCGTGGCTCAGGATGACATAAGCATGACAGCGGGAGATTCTACAAGTACCTTCATCTTTTCACCGATGATCTTGCTGCAGAGGTTCTTTAGCTTGTTCAAGTTGTCAGCCTCATAACGCACTGGCGGAAAATCAGAAAATGCACGCGACAAATCAGATGATTATCATGCAGGGATGAGATTGTCAATGAGAAAACAAGTCTGAAAAATTATGAAATGCCTGAAAGATGCATATCTTTCTGTTCGAATGATATAATTTTCTGAGATTCAAAAAGTCTGATTTCAAAAAATAGTCTGAAAAATCTCTTAATCCTTCCTCAATGAGAGCTGTTCATTGGAAGACAGTGGCACATACCAATGCACTCCAGCTGCAGTGCGTTGGAGGATTCTTTGAATGTGCAGTGAAGGGCACTTTTGCTTTGTTTTATCAGTGTAATGGTGGACTCATATTATGAGCATAGAGAAAGGAACTGTTCCTTTCTGTTATGACCAAGTTGACCTGCAGTTTCCTGTGGCCATGCATAAAACATATTTTTGTTTTTGTTTTTTGGGGGGTGGGGGTGGGGGGGGGGGGGGGGGGGGGGATGGAGCGGGTGAGTATTGTGTTGGAGTGTAAGCAAGAGCAAGGGTTAAAGATCGTACTGAAACGTTGGGGTTTTGATCAGTCGATACAAGAAGGAATACAAAAATAATGAATGGTACACAGAAAAACATATTTCGGGGTTTCACCATTTTTTTTCTTCTCAAAACAAAGACAAAATCTTTCACTTGATTTGTTTCATACTGTTCACTCTTTAGAACATTTCAAGACCAAAGATTGAAATCAGTCCCCACAAACATGACAAACAACTGCCATTATTTCCATGAAGTTTGTTGTCACCAATTAGTGGCTTGTATTACACTTCCTCATACAAAGATACAAGTACATGTAGATGTACCTCCCAAACTGGAATTCACCTAGTTGTAATCTGGCTGATGCAACTCCTTGAAATCAAAGTTGGCAAAAGGTACCAGATATAATACCGTACTTTACTTGTTAGTAACTCTTTCAATTCTTAAAGGTAGGATACACCATTGGTAATAGATTGAATTTTCATGACTGGGTGGATTTGCGGAGTTGTATTTTATAGTAAATACCGTTTAACCGACCTGTCCGAAGTTTTACAATCATGGATGTCGAGGAAAGCACGATAAAACAGCGTTTGTTTTTAACCGGCGTCGAGCAGTTATTCTTATGTTATTATTGTTTTGTTCGCGATTGCCGTGTTTTATAACATTATATTTTTCAGAATACCTACAGGATATCTAGCGCAATAGTTTTGCTGGATGCCTACAATCATTATTTACTTTCAAATAAAGTAAGATATTTCCTAATAATTTGGTAGTAGAATGTTTCAATATAGTCTGCAAATAATATCCTACCTTTAAATTAATAGTGCGCAATTGCACATCAGCCGATAAAAACAACGCAACTATTACTAATAAAAATACCCCAAATACTGTATGGTACATCTGAACCAAACATACTCAACAAGCAAAAAGACCCAATGCTAAATAATACCACACCCTATTAGTAAATGATAGTATAGCCAGTAATTGCTAATCTGTATTACCACTATTAAGCCAGCATATTGGATTATGAACCCGCCGACTCTGAATAATGCAATTTTAGAAATAAAACAAAATGAGAAAATTAACATTATTTTCGTAATATTTTTCAATATTTTGAAGAAAATTTAAAAAATAAAATAAAAATGGACTATTATTTTCCCCGACGCAGTGTTTCGAGTACAAGTACAAATTTGTTTTTACCAAAGCACATACGGTAGTAAATGCCACCAATATTTCGCTGCATATAGGAGCATATATTTGCGTGTAGGCCAACTTGTATCAGTTTAATGTGTAAACCATACAAATATAAACCTGTTGAAAGTGCACCCAGTATTTGTTTTGGTGGATAAAATAGTTGTTTGTAAAAAAAAATTAAAAAAAAAAATTGTGTTTTTAATTTGTTCCGCCTTCTGATCCTTCCAAATTCCATTTTATGTTTGTAATTCAATAAATAAATAAATAAATGCTCGCCACACACAAGCATGTGTACAAATAGTATTTTGTAGTAGTCAGTACACACACTATACTGCTGTCATTACACATAAAATACTAAGTAGTATTCTGTATTATCATAACCCTAACCCTACCTAATGCTACTTTTTACTACTAGTAGTAAAAAGTAGTATGCAGTACTCTCACTGACTTGTGTGCAATGCCTGTAGTAATTTTTAGTATTTGGTACTTCACCCCTTATTGCACTCGTAGTACTTTTTAGCATTAGGTCTCTCTGCTTACTGAGTGTGCATGGCCCATGTATGCTGTGTAAGGTGTTCTAAACTCTACAGCAAAAATTGTCAAGGCTGGACTACTGCATTTTTTCAAGTCAAGTATTACTGACCTGTATTGCCACTATTAGTATTTTGTAGTTGGCAGTATCTGTACTCTGTCAGTACACACCCAATCATCAGTCACGGAGAGACCCAATGCTACAAAATACTAAGTAGTATTCTGTAGTACGCAGTTCTTTAGCCCAAAGTAAGGCCTAGGGGGGTTAGGGTTAAAACACACCTCTTGCTAGTTCTGTATTCTGGTTGGCTGACACACGGTCACGTGGGGTTAACTAATATAGGCTAGCGCATGAGATTTGCGCCACCATGAATTTGCGGGAAATAGTTTCCAAAGTGGGCAATAGACTTGCAATTTTTTGACTGGTTACAGTGCCCTCAGGAGGTTTAAAAAGGTTCATCTTAATATGAAAAATGGCAGCGTCTGGATCGGATCACGATACTCCTGTCATATTTTGGATCGAGGTGTGTTATAAAACACTTGGGCTGGCATGATTCGGTCACTAGAGCACGTCTATCCCCCCCCCTCGGGCCTGTGAGTGACCAGAAGAGGGGACCTATTTCCCTCGGCGCCCCCCTTCTAGTCACTCACAGTCCCTCAGGGAATAGACGTGCTCTAGTGACCACATATGCCAGTCCATACTTGTGTATAGTAATTCTTTCTTTATCCCAAAGTAATGGCTAAGACGCAAGGGTCTGTAATTCGCTCACTGATGTGCAGATTTGTATTAACATGCTGAATGAAAAGGAACTTCTGAGATTTAAGCTTTGGTGTAGGTTTGTTTAAACAGGTATCTGGGTACCCGGTTTTCTAAATCAGGTACCCGGTTTTTTAAATCGGGTACCCGTTTTTGTTAAATCGGGTACCCGTTTTTTTCAAAATTGGGTACTTTTTTTTTTTTTTATCGGGTACCCGTTTTTTTTTAATCGGGTACCTGGTTTTTTTAAAATCAGGTACCCGGTTCTCAAACTACCCATAAATGCACACCCCCTCCCCACAATTGTGAACCTATTTTAGTGAACCTACTGTGAACAGAATTTAGCATTTAGGCTGCAATGGACAAGTGAATAAACCTGTATTGAAACAAATGAGTTCAAAATTTCCCTCTTTAACTCTAATTTTGTTTGCTTCTGAGAAAGCCATCGTGACAAATTTTGTAAAACGTAAATCCCCAGTGTTAGCAAATATACAGCAATGGGAATCCCAATGGTGTGGATGGGATCTCCCGCATTTCACCAACTATATCCCTACAGTTTCTTGGGATGTTGCCAAATGTTGCAATGCAAGGGAAATTCCAACAGTGCAAAAGTTTGCATCATTAGTAGAATAGTAGAAACTAATCCGAAATGTTGGGACTCTCAATACTGTGTAAGAGAGGCCCAAAACTTAAAGGTTCTATGCAGAAATTTGTTGAAGAATCGCTGTTTAATAATTTAAAATATGCCTTGGTAGGTAAGTAACAAGACCAGGGGTGATAACATAAAATGACAATAATTGGGGGTTAATCAGCGTAAATGTAACTGGCCCCCTCATTAAACATGTTCAAACACTGACAAATGACAAAAAGGCAACATCATTATAGTCTGGTACCTGACCATATAGTCAGCCGGACTTTGGCAGGCCAAATCCGTCTATATTTGGGTCGGTTTAAAATGTATGCAGCCTCACGCCATCTTTATAGGTGTTGCCACAACCATGGAGGAATACCTCCATGCCACAACCTGTAGCAACATATCTGGCTGGCATTCTTTTTTTTCAGATAAGAAAATTTAGAACAAATCGATTGACGATAACTTGAGTCAACCGACTGATTTTGCATTATGCAAATTTTACATTTTAATAAGCTACCATTCTAGGCGGGGCCATTTCCTTAAAACACTTTATATATTTTTTTCTCATATTTTTTTACTAACAAAAACCCTTTGATGTACTGGAAATGACTAAATTAAATATAATCTTTCATTTAAACTAATAAAACTTAAATCACATGACCTTTAACCCTTCCTCTATGAGAGGTTTTTTTTACTGCAAGTCGGTGGTACATGCCAAATCACTCCAGCTGCTGAGCTCACTGTGAAATTACCGTTAAGCTTTGAATGAAACCACATGTCGTGGCCGAGTGGTTAAGAGCGTGTGTTTTCTGTTCCACAGAGCGTGAGTTCGAATCCTGGCCGTCGACACGTGTGTCCTTAAGCAAGGCAATTAAACCACTATTGCCTTGTCCTTCGGATGGGACGTAAAGCCGTTGATCCCGTGTATGTGTATTGTGTATTGAACCTGGACACGCACGTAAAAGAACCCAGTCACGCTTATCGCTAAGAGAAGGGGCTCGCCCCGGTGTTTCTGGCATTTCGTTCATCCTCCTTCAGGTTTTCTCAGGCTTACGAGCTTACAGTGCCTTGGGTGCTTTTTGAGTAATGCTCGGTTTCATTGCCGAAAAGAAATAATAAAACACAGGTAACTGTAATTTTCCCTTCTTGTGAAAACTACTCGCGAGTACTCGATTCCTCGCAAGTAGTATATTCGCGAGTACTCGAGTGGAAAAAAATTACTACTCGCCCAGCACTTGTTTTGTGTTAATCGCCCAGCACTTGTTTTGTGTTAATACTTAATTGCCAGGCCCTTTTAGGTTTTGCCCCTGTTTCTACACCTGGGTCCTAGGTCTTGTACATTTGTGTTTTCTTGATTTATGTTGGGTTTAACATAACACTTTAATATTTGTTTAAATATCATTTTTAATATAATTTTGTTAATGGCCGTTTGTAAATGTTTTGTCTATCATGTCTATTGACGATATTATAATATCACTGGAGTAATTGACAATAAATGTTAGTTCTATTTCTAATCTTATATAGCTCTTTAGACTCCCAATGTGGTTGCATCAATGGTCAAAGCGCTTTACAATTATTATCCCTGTGCACATGGGGTCTCTACTGTTCTTCACAGGTACCATTACTCCTGGGCAATTGTAGCAAAGTGTCTTGCCCAAGAACACAAGCACCGTGTCCCCTGCCAGGGTTCAAACCCACTTACCACCGCACAGGAGTCAAACACCGTAACCACTGGACCCCCACAATAAACATGATAAAGGTATTCCAATCCATAACTCAAAGTCAATGATGAAATTTACTTACACTTGCGCCATTTCGTGTCTGCTTCCACGACTTTATCCACCAAAGTCACATCCTTATAACGCTTGGCTTGATTCTCCTTGATCTTGTCAGGAATACCCCCCTTGTCAGCACGAAAAAGCTCAACGTCTAACACCATTTTGTTGGCTAACTGAACTAGATTTTGAACGAATTTGCGAGTCAATACCGTCAGAAGCGATGTGTGCACGTATACTGATGCAATACTTCCAAATACTTCATTCGTGAACATGTGTAGTCAGAGCCCCTGGATACCCGATATAAGTATTAAGCGTTAAATGAAGTCTGGGATGCAGACAGTGTGGTAAATAAAAGGTCAAAGTGCAGTAAAATAACATGCATATGCATATATTCATTTTTGCCTCATGCGCTAGTGAACGTATTGATACATTGTGAATTGATAATAATTTATAACGGAACATACACTAATAATAACAGGCCTTTAAAAACAAACTAATTGATTCTCAATTTAACCCGATTTAATTAACAAGCACAAGTAGCCCAGAGATGTAAGGAATTTTGACACACAGTCTAAACGAATAAACTTATAACGTGGATGATGCAATCGCATACGCGACCATCAAAATAATTCATTTTCATTCCGAGCTAAAGGTAGGATACACCATTGGTAATTGCTTGAATTACCATGAATAGGCCTAGGTGGATTTGGGGGGTTGTATTTGATAGTAAATATCGTTTAACTGACCTGTTCGAAGTTTTACAATCATGAATACCGAGAAAAGCATGAAAAACAACGTTTGAGTTTCAACCGGCGTCGAGCAGTTATTCTTATAATTATGTTATCTTTGATTTTTCGCGATCGCCGTCTGGCGATCGCGAACTTTTCTTTATAAAATTCAATTTTCGGGAATAATTACAGGATATATAGCGCAATAATTTTGCTGGATGCCTAGAATCATTATTTACTTTCAAATGAGTAAGATATTTCTTAATAATTCGGTAGTATTGTATTTTCGATATCTCATGTATCCTATATTTAATGAGAACTCAATGATGAAATCAATACATGTTTCCTGTGCACACTGTGGGCCTTTTCGAAACCGTTGCTTTGTCTTCGTCTTGGCTTAAGTCGATTTTTGACTCCCAACTGCAAGATCTCCAGCCACATTCTGACGCCTGTTGTACTTCAGAAACATTCACTCGATTGATGTGAACCCAAAAGTTAGACTATTTCAATTTTCTTCCATTTCTATTTGCTTCTCAGTATTTCGGAATTCGGAGGCGAAGCTGGGAGCCAAAGACGAAGCAACGGTTTCGAAAAGGCCCTATGAGACCGAATGTTTTGTGGGTGGGCAGTCAATTTTAAATTGTTTATCTTTTTTTCCCTTCCCGAGGTATTTTTATATTGTCTCGAGATATTATGTTGTCCCACTTTAGTGCAAACGTCTTGCCACTCAACCACCGAACTTAGTCAGTCGGTTGATTGGTTCGAATACGAATAGGCCGCCACCAAATGTTTCATAAGATGATATTTGCATCGGGGTGATGTGAATGCAATATCAGTTTTTGTAGGGTGTTTTTTATTTAGAAAAATATACTGATTCATTCAGGAGTGCCCACGTAGGATTGTTCACACCGTTTTTAAAGCAAACTTTACGGCGATAAACTTTAAATTGAACTATATGATGTCTTGATGTTGATCACCTTTGGGTCATGATGCCAGTCATCCCCCGCTCCCATTATGAGTTCCGCTCAGAAAAAAAAATAATGCAATACAAAATGCCAAGAATGTTTTTAGCAAATTTGATTCAAAAAGTCAGAAGAAAGTAGCAAGGAAATACTACAGAGCATCTAGAATCCAAAATGTGTAGGCAAGGACCCCACGCTTCGCGCTTGCTCGGCTCCGAGTCGGCAAATTCACCCCCCCCCCCCAAACCCCCCCCCCCCCCCCCCCCAACCAAACCACAACAATGTCCTCGCTACGCCGCTGGTGACTATAGTATAAACTATGATATTTATTTAATACATTTAAAAAGGAAGGGGGGGGGGGGGGGGATAGGACGGTTCCCCGACCCAACCCAGTGGCAAGTATTGTACGAATATTATCGTTAAAGGGTTAACTATTTTGCAACTATCCAAAAAGTAACCAACCAAATTATTGTTCAAAAACAACTATTAATGTAAAGTTATAAATGAATCTAAATTCCCTGTAAAATTGTTTCTTTTATATACTTCTTTTATTTCCATACCCGACTTGCGCCCGCTGTACGCCACCTGAGCGTAGTGCCCATTTTATACTTTTGTTTTTCTAATGTACCCGACTTCAGTTGCGCACGCATACCCAGCACGATTTATGGTAGAGGGGGCCCTATTTTTCCTGTACCCAATACATCCCAGACTATTGTTACCTAAAACACACCCAGCTAGATATCTGAAAATAACTCCTTTTATTTCTGTCAATATTATCTTTACAGGCTACACCCGTGTCTCGCCTCACAATAACGAACTATGTGTATTTTTTTCCTCGAAATTAAATAACAAGTTGGGAAACAGAACTACAGTATATTATGTTAGGGATGCAATGACTTTCAGAGTGTATCGCCAATTTCGTTTTTACAAACGTCACAATCTAATGTTCAGTTATTCGTTTCACAGGTAATAAATAAATTCAATTATCAGTCAAAGAAACGTCAACTCATTTTCAGATGTCGTCCAATGTGCGGACTATACGTCTAATATACAGGGTGTCCCAAAAATAGTGCATGTGAACACATCTTTTGAATAAAAAAAGCTACACACTCGGAAAGATTATACATTTAGCTTTCAGGTGATTTTAATCTGATCTGATTTGGTTTTGTCAGTCCACAGATTTACCCAATTACCCAATTACCCAATTAACAAAACGATGTTGCGCCACTTTTCAGTTAAGGTCTAATCACAGGTCTAATCCAAAAACATCTCTGAATGATTAGACTAGCTTTAAAGAAGATCAAAGGTGTGAAAATGAATTATGTAATAGCTCAATCGATATTGTATTATGCGGGGGTATAATCATGAAGAGGTTTTAAAGAGAATGTTCATTATAGGCCTACATTCTCTACACAATCACCCATGTGTAAAATGCTTATCTCGTTTGGCGCTTAAATGCACTATTTCTGATTTCTCTAAAAGTAACACACTAGATTTTGAGTGTTGGTAGTTAACCAAACATAATCTTTGAATAAAAACAAAAAAAGTAAAAAGAGTAAAACAAACGACATTTGAAAGCAAATGTAGTTATCTTGACGTTTATACAAACATCGATACCTAAAATGCTAAATATTGTTTTGGGGGCACCCTGTATATACAATTTTCCTTAAAATCACCATTATAATACAATATAATAATGCATTTTGAATTAAAACAACGCAATATCAGCCAATTGCAATCAGCCGTCATTTGATTGGCAATCTTTTGCTCTTTTTATGAATTTCTTTTGCGATGAAGTTCGTTTCTTAAGTTGTTTGTGGCCTCATTCGATGTCTAAGCAGCCACAGTCGCCGCAGGGGAATAAATAAGACGCGACGAGGGCGCCCGCTACGCCTGCTGTACTCGTAGTTACCACCCCTTTCAAGCCGTGGATGGGTCTTGTTCCGACGGACTGCACTGTGGCCCCCACGGCAGCCCCCGCCCCCAGAAGAGGCGTGACGTAACACCACGGGTCAGTAGCTGTAGAGAGAATTAAAGAAAAAGGTTATGTTTTAAAGGGATCGTATACGTTTGGTAATTACTCCAAAAATGTATGGCACTAAACCTACTTGGTAAGAAGTACAGCAGCTTTGGATAGTATAATGCATTTTTAGAAACTTTTCACTTCGAAGTACTGCGGTTATGGAAACAGATTTCACTTTTTATCCCCAACAATTTAAATCTGAGAAGCGTTACTGCAGTGACGTTTCTCAGATTGTGTATTTCAATGCAGATTATTCTTTCTGCGTGGACATAACCGCTCCAGATTTTCGGCAATATCTCAAAATCGCTACCACCTTTTGAAATGAAATTTTCGGGCTAGTTTTATGGTATATATGGTATATATCTATAACTATAAAGGTAGGATACACCATTTTGCAGATATCGAAAATATTTACTACCGAATTATTAAGAAATATCTTACTCGTTTGAAAGTAAATAATGATTCTAGGCATCAAGCAAAATGATTGCGCTAGATGTCATGTAATTATTCTGAAAAA
Source organism: Crossaster papposus (assembly GCA_037893245.1). Lineage (NCBI taxonomy): Eukaryota > Metazoa > Echinodermata > Asteroidea > Velatida > Solasteridae > Crossaster > Crossaster papposus. The sequence continues at coordinate 62,983 of JBAIAA010001003.1, forward strand.
TAGAATTTTATAAAGAAAAATTCGCGATCGCCGGACGACGATCGCAAAAAAACAAAGATAACATAAGAATAACTGCTCGACGCCGGTTGAAAACAAACGCTGTTTTTCGTGCTTTTCTCGGCATCTACGATTGTAAAACTTCAGACAGGTCAGTTAAACGATATTTACTATAAAATACAACCCCCAAAATCTACCCATTTCGGATAATTCAAGCAATTACCAATGGTGTATCCTACATTTAAGACAAATGGGAGTCTATCGCAATTTAGATACTAAAATATTACCTGTTGTTGCTTGAACCATAAGCAATATCAATATAATGTAAACTCCCCGATTAGTCATGGTGATAGCGAATTCGGGTGAAATCGCTGAACTCTGCAAGAGATACACAATGGAGCGTAATAAGCAACATTATTTTAGAATGAATTTTGCTATGTAAGAAAGATTAATTGAACAGACTAATTTCATGATTAACTGAATTAAGGGACATGGGCCAATTTCATAAAACATGTAAGCACACAAATGTGCTTAGTACAAACAAGTCCTGCTCAGTAAAAACAGGTCATCGGCCAAAACTCCACATGCTGTTATTAATTCGAAGCAAACAAACAGCTGAATATCATTCACAAACATCTACGAAAATGTTGGTTTATAACCTTGGTTTTTTTCCAAGGAAGAATAATGTGGATTGTGTTTTCAGTCCCTGCCTGACTCCGTGGGTTTTTCCCAGGATATTCTTCTGAGGTTTTCCTCCAACCTCTAAAACTGTACATTCTTCTCATTGTCTTCTCTCTACAGGTTTCGTCAGGCTTGCGAGTTACAGTGCCTAGATAGAGCGCTTTTGAGGGATCTTTGATTTCATTACCAGAAGGAATTAATAATAATAACAACAGTCGCATATTAAAAGCAAGAAAGAAATCAGTACCACTTTTATAATTCCCGGTCAGATGGTAGGCCTATAAAATCAAACGGTTTCAAAATATGGAATAAATGAATTACCCTAACCATGAATATAATTTATTTCGAGTTTTTGAGAATATGTAAAAATTAAACCGGCATATCATAAACATTGTCTACAACAATTCCTGGTCAGATGGTAGGCCTATAAAATCAAACGGTTTCAAAATATGGAATAAAGGAATTACCATAACCATGAATATAATTTATTTAGAGTTTTTGACAATATGTAATAATTAAACAGGCATACCATATTAAACATTGTCTACAACAGTACAAAAAGTTACCTTACAGATACTCGTTAGTATACACTCTGGTACGGTAGATCATAGAAGAACACACATTATTCTAGTTGAACGTGGAACACGCCTGCCACTAATTAACTGTCTGCAGTTTTTGGAAAGTGAATTTCAGAGTTATTTTGGAAACGAGATGCGGTGCGCAAGCTTATAGGACACGTCGACACGTCTAGTCTTGATTGCAAGACGTACTAATCGCGGTATGCAGAACGCGTATGCCGCCGCCGTGTCTTCGGCGTACGCGTTAGAGGTCGTTTGTACATTGGCGGCCTACACGCGCTGCATACCGCGATTCGGACGGCTTGCAACCAAGACTAATCGGCACGTCGTAGTTTACGTCGACATCCGTTCGAGCATGAAATTACAAAAATAACTTAATAAAAATGCAGGTACCTATTATTGAGTTGTACTGTGTTCGACATTAATAGCATAATTAGTAAAAGATGAAATAATTATCTAGTCATACAATTTGCGGGTACGTCGGTTTTTACAGCTAAAATGGCGTTTGGCTGTTGTGTAAACACACATCATCACATAGACGGACGCCAAGAGAATTGTGAAATTGTTTCCATTTGTTCCATATGGCACTCTTCCCTTACAATTGTTTTAGAAGCGAAGTAACAACTTGTTTATACCCACATCACGGGCCGATTTTGTGTGTGCAGCATACCGTATTTTAACCAATCACATCACGCATTCTAACGTGAATATTTATCACGCTGTGTGGATTAAAGATCAACATTGCGGTTCTCGGATTGCTTTCTCTTCCATTAACCATATCCCAACTATAACATCGGAGAACACAAATATTCGATGAAAATAAACATAGCTTTGGTGAAATTCGAACCGGGGATCTTCCAAATCCATAGTGCAACCAACTAACCATTATAGCCACCATGACTGCGGCAGTTCGATGAAATCCGTTCATTGAAATGCTTTAATACATAATATAAGCCGACATGCATGACTGAGTACTATTACCAATTTACGTCTTTTGCTATTTTTTATGAATAAACATCGAACTAGTTGAATAATCACGATCATTGACGATGTGTACTGCAGTTAAGAACACCACTCCCGGGCGCGATTTTTTTTTCACAAACGTGATTGCCAAATTTCATGAATTATTCAGTAGTTGCGTTGATCGCTGTACAACACTTAGGTTCTAGGTCTCCTTTTCCCCTTAAATTAAAAATACTCTAAAGATATCAATTTGACTAGGAAAAACGAGGTGACCTACTACAGCAGGATTCGAACCAGGGATCTTTGATCTATAGCCCATCCCACTATCCACTACACTACGTATAGCAGCTCGACAACAGCTGTTCTTTAAAGTGATTTATTGCAACTAGTTAACTAATAACAACAATGCTGTGACGTCATGTTTTATTCCGATGAATAAACATAACTTCTCATCCAAACTACTGAATAATTCATGAAATTTGGCAATCACGTTTGGGAAAAAACAATTCGCCTCCCGGGCAGCAAATAATTTATTCCCAAACGATATCCGGATTGTTGATTGTATACGCACGCATTATCATAGGTATGCAATTCAATAATTTCTTGTCATTCGTCGAGCTCCGATGTCTTCCAGGCTCAGTTGGGTAAATGCTTGGCGCTGAGACTTCATTCGAGGCATGGCATTTCCCTTTTTCAATTCTGTTTTTATTTTTGCCCAATTTGTGGCTTTGGATAGTTTTTTTTGTAAAAGAAATCTCATATCGTACACCCAACTCGGGTGTCGTTTGGGAAAACATTTCACTCCCGTTTCCCTCCGATTTGGTTTAAAAAAAACATAGAGCGCCCTCTAGTGTCAAACTACTCCCTTAGTGTAATTTGTCAAACAAAATTATAAGCCATTTATACTATGGCATCACCACGACACTCGCACAAATTGTATAAATGTAATATTATAGGTATAATTAAGGAACCTAAAGGCTGGCTCACACTATGACGAATAGGGGGGTACGGCAAGCTACGGTAAGCTGCGAATTTCAATTTTGAATTTGCCGCCACTCATCGTGTGTTGCCGTCAGTTGTCGCTGACAAATCCGCTAGCGACCGCAGACGACCGAAATCATCAGTCGCGTCCGTCGGCAAATTTTGAGCTTGTTGGAAATTTTGTGGCGGCAAACAATTCGTTGTGATTCCGTTCAGATTTCGTTAGAGACCGCAACCCTCATTTCCTTGACGTTTCCAAGCCGTGCGATTCCGTCTCGAGTCGTTTCGAGGTCGTCACAATTTCGTTGGTAGTCGTTGTCAACGACCATTGACGGCAAAACAACGGCAAGTGACGTCACATCTCGAACCCTGACGACACATTGCGGCAAGTAACGAAATTGTAACGACCTTGGTGCGACGATGGATTGCGAATTTTGGCCGGAGGGTGACGGGTGATGACTGTTGATGGCGGGTCGTTTGCGAGTACCTGCGGCATTGCAACGGTGGCCTGCGATGGGTTACGATTTTGCAACGATGGTCCACGATTTTAAACTTTTAGTGCGATTTTTCACGTTGTGCGACGCCAGAACGTTGTGAAGAGTGGGAACGCCAAACTCGACTATTTATACGACCCGCACACCCCCACACATACAAGTGTGTAAAGGCCTTCGATCGTGGACGGGGTATTGTCCGACCGTCTTCCCTCTTTTGTTTATACTCTAACGTTTTTTGATGATCGCCATAGGATTTGTACACGGGAAAAGATGTTTTGTCAATCGTGGACCCATTGTTTGACTCCCAATTCTTTTGTCCGACGACCACGATTGCCGGTCAATACAAACGCACACACACACAGGCTTTGATATCGACCGCAACCCACCGTCAGCCACCGTTCCTTGCCGCCAGCCAATCCGCTGCTAGCCGTCTGACCTCGTTCCTTGTTGCCGGGCTCCGTCGAGACATCGTCACTCGCCGCCCAGACAACGTCCGAGTTTGGTCGCTAGCCTCCGTTCCCTGCCGCAGCCATTCGTCCCTTGCCGTCGTGTTGTCGCTGGAGGTCGTTCCCAACCGTCAGCGAATCTTGGTTTTCCCCTTTTGCCGTCGCTTTGCCGTCGCTTTGCCGCTAGCCTTTAAACAAGGCCACATGTCTGATAGACGCCGAGCGACTAAAAAGAGACTAATCGCGAAAACCTGAGTGACGTCAGTGCGAATTGCCCAGACAAGTGGCCTTTATCAATCTGGTTTGGATTTCTTATGTTAACCTTTGTTTCCGACTGGAATTCGCTACCGAAATGGTAGCGTCCAATCAGCGAACGTATCTCCGCGTGGCGTCAGCTTATATTTGAGTTGGACTAGTTCATTTTACAAACAGGGAATGTCCAATCATGTCACTTACAATATTTAGCTCAAATCACTAGTTGCTTCCTAATTTATTGCAATTTTGCATGTAAAATAGATTTGAATGTGATATCTTGTATTTATCATTCATATATTCAACTCAGAAGCAACATTTATTTACGTTTTTTTACATTTTCTTACATGCTTTGATATTGAACGAATCACGAACGAAGCCAACTGGGAGATCGCCGTTCTGATTGGGCGTATTGGCATGCTAATATGTATCTATGAATAATTCATGCCGAGCAGTGAAACCTACATTGCAAAAGGCCTCGTGACATTCGTCACTCGGTCGCGCGTTCACCCCGGGTATCTAGACTCATCTCAGCCGCTTAGCCAGAGTCACGAGGCCTTGTCAAAAGGCTACTTTGCCGCAGACATTTTTTGATTTTCACGTTCGTCGCCCTTCGTTGGGTCTTTGCCGCTACTATGTGAGCCAGCCTTTAAGGAGGACCGCGCGTTGTCTTTAAAAACACGTGCAACGCGTGTGTGCGGCACCACATAACGGCTTCTAATAATATCCAGTGGCGTTATATAATTTTAACGACTGCGCATTCTTTTAGTGGGCCTTTACCACTCGACGCTTGCTATTACATGTACCATGGAGGAATAAAAAGGTTTTTCCTCCACGCTATTATTACGTGCACATTTTCGCAATTTTCCAATTTAAACGGGCACGGCACTATCATATTTCTTTAAGAAGTGTTTATTGCAATGTCAGTGTTCGAATATTTGAACATTTGATCAATAAACTAGAATTGCTCCATGATCAAATCCTGGCTCCCAAGAATCAAAATAGTAAATTATTCAAAAATGCACAGCACTTGGGCCTTATTTACATTCAATAGATCCAGTATTTTCACAGGCCTTTTCAGTTGAGGGAAAAACTTCATTTTTTCTAAGAATACAAAATGTGACATTTTTCGGGTAATTCATCTCATTTTGGGCATGGATTGTAAGTTATAGAATATGATATTTTACCCTGAAAAGGTACAGATGTGAAAAAAATATAGATATTGAAAAGATAAGAGTGGTTCATTAATTCGTTCATTACACTGACTGCTCCTATAGTATAGGTTTACCCAGCTATTTCAATTTCAAAAAGCCACTAATGGATTTCATTTGAAAGTGTAATATAAGTCAAATTTGTAGCATTCTGATTCGTCCTATAAGTTACTGTGTAGCAATTGCAAAAATTCCTCCTAAAAATATACACTGAACAAAAATATGTGTCAATTCCACCCACAACACAGATGTGGGTGGAATCACTGCATCACTGAGCAATTCCTCACTGGCAGATATGGACACAAATGTTTACAAATCAAGACAAATAACCATTTTTGGGGCGTTTATATTTTTGTGGGCGTTTATATTTTTGTTCAGTGTAGCTACGATTACAAATCTGTTACAAGTTACAACACATTTTATCAACACATTCTCGACTCTCTTGCAATGTTTTTTGATGGATTCCAGTTACAAAATCCAGCTTATTGGCCTATACGCCTTATTCACAGGTCGACCATCTTCAATTAAAGGTGAAATAAAATCTTCATATTTGGAAATTGAAAATAGAAATGAAAGTAATGAAATAAAGTTATTACAAATTAATACCAGTCTGCTCTGATGAATAATAACAATTTGAAGATTAATGATACACTAACGTTTTAAGCCACATTTAAAAAGAAAAATGAAAGCGAGGCTTGGAATGCATAAATAGTCTGGCACCATCCAATTCAACGGTTTACTATGCCTTGATTTTGTAGCAATGTCACAAACACGCGCGTGTAAACGAACAGAATAGTATGCGACATTTGCGTAACTTTTGAAATTAACAGCGAGAATGTAAACGCGTTAATTAATTTATGCATGTAGATAAATATGCAGACATTATCGCTCGACAAAGTCGCATGTGATCCAGGGAGCACGATTAAAAATGACTTCAACCTGAATCAAGGCCGGTTCATACTTCACGCGAAAGCGATTGCGATACGAATTTGACGTCACAAAGCGTTTGCTGCGAACATTCGCCCAAGTTGAAATGTGTTCAACTTTTGCGATTTTGCATCGCGAAAACTCCACCTGACGTCACAAATTCGCATTTGCTTTCGCACCGAGTATGAACCGGCCTTAAGGTGTATTGCTATTATAAACTACTTTTCTTTGTTTTACATGTTTTAGCAACTTCTTTACATTCTGAGCAATATTATGTTTCGAGTTCACGTAAAAATGTATCTGTAGTGCTATTCACTGCACATAATGGTTTATATATGGAACACTGGTGTAAATGGTTCACAACTGTGTTCCCATTATAAAAACCAATAAAGCAACATTTATTAAAAGAGTATTATGGAGCAATATACTGATAAGAATCTTGGTTATAAGGTGATAGTATCCTTCCTTACTATATGAATGTTTACTTTCCGAGTTCACTGACGTTCGCTAATGGCTTTGCAGCAGACCTGATTTGGCTTTTGGTTTTCCAATAGGTTTTTTTTGGGTGTTGGCTTTCCATCAGCTGGTATTGAATTAACTTGACTTTCCAGATAATAATTTGGCTGTTGCCTTTCCTGCAGGTCTTGATTTGGTTGTTGATTTTCCTGCAAGCCTTGATTTGGCTGTTGACTTTCCAGCAGGGACTTGATTTGGCTCTTGGCTGTCTTGCAAGTCTTGATTTGGCTGTTGGCTTTCCAGCAAATCTCATTGACTTGGCTGTTGGCTTTCCACCAAATCTTTCAAAATCATTCCGGCTGTTATTGGATGCATATCTTGTTTATGCTGTTCGTAGGTATCAATGGCCTGGTTTCGGGTAGTTGGAAGATTGAACAAATCCCTTTTTGTTGCAAAAAATTAAAATAAAATAAAATTAATTATAATTATACTACGAATACATAATTTTTTTGTTTTTTAGAATGTATGAAGACAAAAAAGCACTTGCCTGAAGATTGGTCTGGTGAATTTGAGTCGCCCCCATTGGACAGCGAAGTCCAGCGCTTTCTGTGTGACGGGTTCATATCCAGCCCGGATGCACAGACGAAACCAGCGGAACTTGACCTCGGCGTTGCCACTCTCTCCTAATCTATAGGTCCTCTCCATTGCTTGGATGTGCTCGGAGCTCAATGGCGGCTAAAACCAGACAAGCAACAACAAAAAAGAAAAAAAAAAAGAACTAAAGTCAGACTTTTTAAAAGAATTTAGATATTTAAATATCTGGAGCCAATTCCATAAAAGCATTCTAAGCCTAGTTGGTTGCTAACTTCCTTTCTATCTCTAGTTCCTTGCTAAATCTATTCCATAAAACCATTATACGCTTAGCAAGGTTCCTAGTTGCTTGCTTAAATTAGAATAGGTTTTGGGTATGTCTAAATCCTTAGCACCATTCTAAGACACTTTCATTCTTTTATCTTTTGGGAATTTGTATTGACATCCTTATGTGCAGAGTCAAGGATTCTGTGTTCTGCAAGGAACAGATTTTCCTGAGTCGAGTAATTAGGCTTCTTTCCCCTTTTTTGAGTTGAAACACCCTCTGAATTAGCCATTTCTGAAACATGTGCTTAGGTCGATACAAATATACACACCCTAAATAGGGTACAGAGAAATGCATTGACAATACAACCCACAGCATGACCTGATTTGAACTCTTTCCCTATTGTTAACTCAAACTGACCATGTACTTTAGTAGTATAGGTCTCCAAGGTTAACTTAAGCAATTTTCATATCTACAATAAATTCTAGAATATACTTGGAAACTACATGGTGTTCCTTGAAAATAGTAGTGAAAGAAAGTATAACAAAGATAATTTTAAAAATGCATTTTGTATCAAAACACCAGCGATTATTTTTTTGCGCAGTTATCGGAAGCACAAATTGACAAAAATGCAAACGACTTTGGAAATATTGGATTTTGCCATACCACCTTGCTTTTAATCTGTAAAATGATCAAAAATACTGAATGGTCTTTTTTCACACGAAAGCCATTTTGGTTGTGTCCCCTGAATGTATTTTATGCATTGTGAACTGTTGAATGGAATGGTGCCAGACTCTTTTGGTATTCTAGCCTCACTTTCAATATTTTTTTTAATGTGGCAAAAAACGTTAACCCTAACAGTCCTCAATCCTCCAAAATCAATACGATTTAGGGTCAAGGTGTATTTAATGGTATTAATTTGTAATTAACTTTAGATTATTACTATCCACAAATTCTCAAAATGAAGATTTTACCTCACTTTCAATTTAATATAGCCAGCTCGTAAATAGTACCCATTATAAACAAACCTCCAGTAGAAGTAGTGAGAGTACTTCAATGACCTGCTTTGAGGTCAGTGACCCGAGGTCATCACCGGTAAAAGAGGTCAGGTCAGAGGTCGCCGATCGGCACCATCGCAGGCAAAGCTCTGAGCAGCAACTGCTCAGTGTAGTATCAAAACTGTTCAGGAAAAATTAATGAGCAAACAATTTGTCAACGTCATCATGAATTAACACCCGAGTGGGCTTGAGTGTGCGCTACGCATGCGTATTATACAGAAGGTAGTGATTTCCGTTTTCATGAAGTAACGCCCAAGTACACACAGGTGAACCACAAAACGATCAAGAATAGAGATTTGTGTTTCCTTTATTCCTGTACTATAATCTAACCCTATTAACATACGTTACCCAAAACGTCTGAGGATTCTGTGTTTCTGTGACCTGCTGTATTGAGTTATAATTGAAGATAGCCGATTTGACAGTGGGGAATCGTTTTGGGGTTTTGGCATGATACAATTCCCACATATTTTTTCTTTCGAACTACTAAGTATTTTTTTGCAAAAGATTAGCAGAAAAAAATCTAAATTTGATTTTACTGAGCGTACCCAAGCAGTAAAATGAAATTTATGAAAATATGATGATAAAATGATCGTATTTTCACATTAAAAAATGCAGCATTAATGCCCTACCCAATAAATTATATATCATTTTAAAGCTAAGAATTTAAGGAACCTGAAATACCAATATCTCAAAATATCAAAACGTCAAAATGTCAACTTTACTCAGATTTCGTGGGTGGGAGCAGGTCAAATATAACCGTTGTTCTCTTTTTTGTTTCGATACTCATTCGTAATACCATGTAAGAGCATACGCTCACTTGGTACATATTCACTTTCACGAAGTAACAACCATCTTTATTTGAATGGATTCCACAAAAAGATGGTTTAAATGCCAGTACATTCCTGTCAGACAGTTTAAAATGTATTTTATCTAAACTGTATTTTCGTATTAAAGTGTTGTAACTTTGAGAAAACGAAAATCATTCGCGACAGTGTCTGATGTTCGCGCGCACACTTGAGTGTTTGTTACTTAGGTGTTTACTTTGTGGTCTCGTTGACAAATTCTTTATTGAAAAGCAATTATTCAACTCATTATAGAAAATACAATCTTTTGTTAACCAGTATGTGCCGGAGGACGTATATACACGCAAAATTGTCCACAGATTCAAAATGGATGACGCATAAACACGTCACAAGTAAGGCCGGAAATTTCTGTCAGCAGCGAGCAAGGCCAAAAATGTGTTTGTGTGCTTCCCGATACTATCGGCCTGAACCCGCCTCGGTTGAGTTTGGACAAGCACAATAGGCGAACAATAGATCAGTCCTCGGGCGCTTGTCTTTTGTTAAATTTTGTCCTAAGCCTATGGGGTTAGGTTATAGTACAGGAACAAGGGGAAACACAGTAGGGTATCCTCAGTCGTTATGGTAAAACACAACTTGATGCACGTGTCAAACGCTTTATTCTAATACTTCAAAGAGCGATGGTCAGAAACAGTTTAGCGCGTCTTAATTTACTACAATGATAAAGGTTTTCAGGTATTCAAAGCGATGAGGTCAAAATCCGGTGTGCCATTTGGTGTTTTTTCCGCCACAATCTCCTCGAAGGGATTGAAAGAATTCAACTTCAGAGCAATCAACTTACTCTGGCTTTACCGGTGGCATTCCGGGCTGGAAGAACCAAGCGTCCCAATCAACAACGTCAAATACGGATCGCTGTCAGTCAAAAAAAGAGGGTGAAGATGCTAAGATTTGGGGATTTTCATGGGGTGATAAGCAGCACCCATGGATACACTGAGCAAAGACCAATTTCTCTTGTGAGTTATGAGTGACTTCTGTGCAAACTCAATTGGCGAGCGTGGACATCCAGGAACTTTAGAAGTCTCCTAATTTAAATTCTTTTTAATGCAAATTGCCCATCACAAGGCCAAAGGCCACTTGAGGTGTGGTCTACAAGAGGAAAGTGTGAAAGAACCAGCCCCTCACACTGAAACAAGACAATGTAATCGCTTTTCACATTATGAATAGGGTTTGGATGGGCAACTAGTTCCCTGACCCATTTTTATGAAACTGAATGGTTGTAGACCCTGGACTGGAGTGCTGAATGGTAACACAAAGCAACCAGTGAAAACACGTGCTAACACAGATCGTTTCACCGGCTGACGTAATGCTGTCCTGCCCAATATCTCACAGTACACCAGCATCTAGGTCCTCTGCTCACTTCAACAATTTTCAAAATACAAACATTTCAACAAAGCATCCCTTTGAAAACCTTGTATTTACAACCAGTTCTTATTACAACCAGTTCTTATTAGAGCCAGTTCTTATTAGAGCCAGTTCTTATTAGAGCCAGTTCTTATTAGAGCCAGTTCTTATTAGAGCCAGTTCTTATTAGAGCCAGTTCTTATTACAGCCAGTTCTTATTAGAGCCAGTTCTTATTACAGCCAGTTCTTATTACAGCCAGTTCTTATTACAGCCAGTTCTTATACAGCCAGTTCTTATTACAGCCAGTTCTTATTAGAGCCAGTTCTTATTAGAGCCAGTTCTTATTAGAGCCAGTTCTTATTACAGCCAGTTCTTATTAGAGCCAGTTCTTATTAGGGCCAGTTCTTATTAGAGCCAGTTCTTATTAGAGCCAGTTCTTAAGAGCCAGTTCTTATTAGAGCCAGTTCTTATTAGAGCCAGTTCTTATTAGAGCCAGTTCTTATTAGAGCCAGTTCTTATTAGAGCCAGTTCTTATTACAGCCAGTTCTTATTAGAGCCAGTTCTTATTAGAGCCAGTTCTTATTAGAGCCAGTTCTTATTAGAGCCAGTTCTTATTACAGCCAGTTCTTATTAGAGCCAGTTCTTATTAGAGCCAGTTCTTATTAGAGCCAGTTCTTATTACAGCCAGTTCTTATTACAGCCAGTTCTTATTACAGCCAGTTCTTATTACAGCCAGTTCTTATTACAGCCAGTTCTTATTACAGCCAGTTCTTATTACAGCCAGTTCTTATTAGAGCCAGTTCTTATTAGAACCAGTTCTTTTTAGAACCACTCATAACTCAAAATATATTGTCACAAGGCTTTATATAAGAAAAATAAACGTGGAGGCTCAGAATTTTTTTTTTTCTTCGGCCAAGTAACATTAAAAGTTCAAAATCCCAATTGTTTTACCTGGTCATGGAAGTATTCGTACAGGTAATCCTTCCAGTCTTGCGTCGTGATGCTCTTGTACTTGAATTTATTGATGTAGGACCTCAGGAACGCTTCAAAATCATCTACGGAAAAAATAACATTACAAATTTGAGAAACTTGTAAAATTTGAGAAACAACAATCGATGCGATTAGAATTTCCACCATTTCATGAAAACAAAATTCCCTGATTCAAAATTCCAGGATAATTATTTCAACCTATATTCAGTTTGACACCTGGCTAAAGAGAGAAAGAGAGGTTTCCACACAAAAAAAGCCACATAGCCAAGCATTCAGTGGATACACTGTTTGGCCACGAGACAAAAAATATAACAAACTGACCACTTTCTCTTTTGGGCCAAACAACTTCCCAAACATTTCCCCAATTTGATGCATTTATCTCAAATTCCCTGACTTTTCCCTGATTTGAGGCATTTTTCTTGAATTCCCTGACTTTTCCCTGATTTAAGGCATTTTTCTCAAATTCCCTGACTTTTCCCTGATTTGAGGCATACTTCTCAAATTCCCTGACTTTTCCCTGATCTGAGGCATTTTTCCCTGATTTTTCCCTTTCCAAACTGACTAATGTTGCACAAACCTGATCCGAACTGAAACCAACCCAACCCAGATCGGGGTCGGTTTTTGCCGGCATTACAATCGGGTTGGTTTCGGTTTGTCCTAAAGTGCCTGATTTTGACGTACCAGATCACATATTTATTTATTTGTATCGTCTACATACCCGGTAGATAGACAGCAGCGAGTCAAAAATGACTCTGGACCACACAAACCTCCCAATGCGCCATAAACCAGTTCGCACCGGGATTATTTTGACACTGAGTGGACCCAGGCACAGAATTGTTTTTTCACAGACCTCGATCCTAGACGGGTTCAGGAAGGCATCTGTGGGTAGCACACCTGGATATTTCTGGCCTTCCTCAATACGAGTCTGACAATGGGACAGTGACAGATATTGCCGGCCATGCTCGTGATATGTCATCCGTTTTGAATTCCGGGAAAACTTTGTGTGTATACACGTCCTCCAACACAAACTGGTTGAATCCATTCCAATGCAAAGCATCTCTACGGTACAGGTACTATATTACCGTTATTGCCAACCAACGTCTCGAGGTAAAACAGCAACGTGGATCCCTTCTCGTAAGGTATAGAGGAGAACGCATCATCTGGATCCACGCCCTCCAGACTGGGTATGAGATGGGTGTAGGGGTGGCTAGGTCCATACCTATCTACCTGGTTACGAACAAACAAGAAATGCCCTTCAGACTAGGTATGAGATGGGTATAGATGGGTGTAGGGGTGGGTAGCTCCATACCTATCTACCTGGTCATGAGCAAACAAACTACAAGAATACCCTTTAAAATAACAAAACACAAGTAAAATTGAATCCAAATCCCTTAAAATGAGTCTTAAGAACAACTTTCCAGGTATTATGCTTTCACGTGCAGTAGAAAGCACATCAATTGCTCTTCATTTTAGTATACGACTCAAGTTTGCATTTAAATATAAAGAATGTTATTTGGGCCGTGGAAAAACGTTGAATGTTTCCATTGATTTTGTTTGTGCAGAATACTTTTACAAGGCATATTTATACGAAGCAGTAGCTCTCCCGAATTGTGACTCATATTGTTGGGTTGGGTCACAAATAAGGTTAAATGGGACACAAAGGTGTATTTTTAAGGAATGCGATTAACCAGTTCGCGCCGGTTGACAAATATAAACGCAAAGCTTTCCCCAGATTCAAAACGAATGACGTATAAACACGTCACGAGCAAGGCGGGAAATGCCTGTCAGCAGCGAGCAAAGTCGGAAATGCTTGGGTGTGCTTCCCGGTACCATCGGCCTGAACCCTCTTTGGATTGAGTTTCGTTAAAAATAATCCTGCGCCTCGGCTCGGTGATGTTAAAATAATCCCAGCGCGAACTGGATAAAAACATGACATTGCATGGGTCCTTTATTCAAGGACTAACTATGGACACAAAATGATGTCTGTTGCCAATTCTAGGCCAATTCTAAATTGAAGGGCAGACTATGGGCACAATATGGACTGCAATGCGTAAATGGGGAAAGTGACTTTAAGCTTGATGTTTGTGAAAGAGATATTTTTTTTTATAATTCATGAAACTATTAAGAAATCAGTTTATCTACACCTAATCACACACAACTTATCTATATTTCAAAAACACAAAACAAACACGAAAACTAAATCCAAACTCACAGCATTTTGTAGTTCTTTCCACCCACCTGCAAAAGAGTGAACAAAAAATATATCAATTTTTGTCGACACCTTATGAAAATAACTTTGAAATCTCCAAAATTGTAAAACATTTTTTAATCCAGTTGAATCTAACGATTTTTCATCGATAAATACCCGAGACCGTTAAAGTCATTCCTATTGGTCAAGAGGCCGATGTGTATTTAACGCCTGATAAAACATGGTCCAGCCAGTTTTAACGATTTCTTTTGGCGTCACATTAAGTCTGGGTCCATGGCTCTTTCATTGGTTGAAACCTCACACGGCATGCGCAATGCTACCAATGAATGTGCATAGTAATAATAGTCTGAAATAACTCTGCAACACACCTCACACCATATCAAGGAGATGATAAAACACACGTCGATCTCCAAATAAAGGACATGTGTGTGAGGCACATAGAAGTGTTCTCAAAAACACTTTGTAAAATTGTTGAACAACATTTTTGGAAAATTGTAATTTTGTGATTTTTAAAAATCTTTATGACCGAAAAGGTATTGATGAATAAGAAAAAAACGTGGTTGTTTAAAACCAGCTTTATGGGCCTGAACTTTGTCAAGATCGAATTTCCAGCTACAGCTGATGAACCTGCAGCCGATTTCACGAAATCTTACGCAATTGCATAAGCCCCCTTGCGCCACAATTTATTGCGTAAGCTGCGCTACTTTTGTTTGCTGCGCAACATTTCGCTTACGACAGTTTCACGAAAGTTTGACAGTGCGTAAGTCCGCGGCTTACGCAACAAATTATGGCGTAGCTTGCGCAGTCAATTTAGGTGGCGTAAGATATGGCGTAGCGACTGAAAATGACCTATTTTACCAGCAAATCGTAATTGACGTGGAGCCCGTCATTGCTCAACTTATTAAGCTTGATAAAAGACACTCATAGTTCCATGATTGAAGTCACAGAATTACTATTTTACCCGTGACAGAATTGTTAATGTTGCCACGCGATTTCGCGGAAAGTCGGACAAAACTATTTTCAAAATGGTGGGCGAAGGTGATACAACGACGATTTCGTGAAAGAACACAATGATACGCAAACAGTCGTCGTAAACGCTGTTTAAAACGTTGCGCAGCTACGGCAAGTTTCGTGAAATGCTCCGTAAGGAAATGGCGCAGCTATGCAACATTTTTGTTGCGTAAGCCTCACGCCACTTTTGAAAATGGCGCAAGCTACGCACTTTTCGTGAAATCGGCTGCTGGTATTTCTGCCTGTACCTGAAACCTGTACCTGAAACCCCCCCTGGCATCCCTGCCTGTACCTTAAACCCCCCCACAAGTCCCCCTCACCTATTGCCTCAAAGTGCCTCTGTTTCTCTCCGTGCATCCTGCCAGCGATCTTCCTCTCGGCAAAGACGGTGAACCCCTCATTCAGCCAGAAATGCTGCCAGCTGCAGTTGGTGACCAGGTTGCCTGTCCAGCTATGACTGATCTCATGGGCAACAACCTGAGACAAACAAAGAGATTGGTGACCAGGTTGCCTGTCCAGCTATGACTGATCTCATGGGCAACAACCTGCAACAAACAAAGAGATTGGTGACCAGGTTGCCTGTCCAGCTATGACTGATCTCATGGGCAACAACCTGAGACAAACAAAGAGATTGGTGACCAGGTTGCCTGTCCAGCTATGACTGATCTCATGGGCAACAACCTGCAACAAACAAAGAGATTGGTGACCAGGTTGCCTGTCCAGCTATGACTGATCTCATGGGCAACAACCTGAGACAAACAAAGAGATTGGTGACCAGGTTGCCTGTCCAGCTATGACTGATCTCATGGTCAACAACCTGCGACAAACAAAGAGATTGGTGACCAGGTTGCCTGTCCAGCTATGACTGATCTCATGGGCAACAACCTGCGACAGACAAAGAGATTGGTGACCAGGTTGCCAGTCCAGCTATGACTGATCTCATGGGCAACAACCTGCAACAAACAAAGAGATTGGTGACCAGGTTGCCTGTCCAGCTATGACTGATCTCAGGGGCAACAACCTGCGACAAACAAAGAGATTGGTGACCAGGTTGCCTGTCCAGCTATGACTGATCTCATGGGCAACAACCTGCGACAAACACAGAGATTGGTGACCAGGTTGCCTGTCCAGCTATGACTGATCTCATGGGCAACAACCTGAGACAAACAAAGAGATTGGTGACCAGGTTGCCTGTCCAGCTATGACTGATCTCATGGGCAACAACCTGAGACAAACAAAGAGATTGGTGACCAGGTTGCCTGTCCAGCTATGACTGATCTCATGGTCAACAACCTGCGACAAACAAAGAGATTGGTGACCAGGTTGCCTGTCCAGCTATGACTGATCTCATGGGCAACAACCTGCGACAGACAAAGAGATTGGTGACCAGGTTGCCAGTCCAGCTATGACTGATCTCATGGGCAACAACCTGAGACAAACAAAGAGATTGGTGACCAGGTTGCCTGTCCAGCTATGACTGATCTCATGGGCAACAACCTGAGACAAACAAAGAGATTGGTGACCAGGTTGCCTGTCCAGCTATGACTGATCTCATGGGCAACAACCTGCAACAAACAAAGAGATTGGTGACCAGGTTGCCTGTCCAGCTATGACTGATCTCATGGGCAACAACCTGCGACAGACAAAGAGATTGGTGACCAGGTTGCCTGTCCAGCTATGACTGATCTCAGGGGCAACAACCTGCGACAAACAAAGAGATTGGTGACCAGGTTGCCTGTCCAGCTATGACTGATCTCATGGGCAACAACCTGCAACAAACAAAGAGATTGGTGACCAGGTTGCCTGTCCAGCTATGACTGATTTCATGGGCAACAACCTGCAACAAACAAAGAGATTAGTGACCAGGTTGCCTGTCCAGCCATGACTGATCTCATGGGCAACAACCTGAGACAAACAAAGAGATTGGTGACCAGGTTGCCTGTCCAGCTATGACTGATCTCATGGGCAACAACCTGAGACAAACAAAGAGATTGGTGACCAGGTTGCCTGTCCAGCTATGACTGATCTCATGGGCAACAACCTGCAACAAACAAAGAGATTGGTGACCAGGTTGTCTGTCCAGCTATGACTGATCTCATGGGCAACAACCTGAGACAAACAAAGAGATTGGTGACCAGGTTGCCTGTCCAGCTATGACTGATCTCAGGGGCAACAACCTGCGACAAACAAAGAGATTGGTGACCAGGTTGCCTGTCCAGCTATGACTGATCTCATGGGCAACAACCTGAGACAGACAAAGAGATTGGTGACCAGGTTGCCTGTCCAGCTATGACTGATCTTATGGTCAACAACCTGCGACAAACAAAGAGATTGGTGACCAGGTTGCCTGTCCAGCTATGACTGATCTCATGGGCAACAACCTGAGACAAACAAAGAGATTGGTGACCAGGTTGCCTGTCCAGCTATGACTGATCTCATGGGCAACAACCTGCGACAGACAAAGAGATTGGTGACCAGGTTGCCTGTCCAGCTATGACTGATCTCATGGGCAACAACCTGAGACAAACAAAGAGATTGGTGACCACGTTGCCTGTCCAGCTATGACTGATCTCATGGGCAACAACCTGAGACAAACAAAGAGATTGGTGACCAGGTTGCCTGTCCAGCTATGACTGATCTCATGGGCAACAACCTGAGACAAACAAAGAGATTAGTGACCAGGTTGCCTGTCCAGCTATGACTGATCTCATGGGCAACAACCTGAGACAAACAAAGAGATTGGTGACCAGGTTGCCTGTCCAGCTATGACTGATCTCATGGGCAACAACCTGCAACAAACAAAGAGATTGGTGACCACGTTGCCTGTCCAGCTATGACTGATCTCATGGGCAACAACCTGCGACAGACAAAGAGATTGGTGACCAGGTTGCCTGTCCAGCTGTGACTGATCTCATGGGCAACAACCTGCGACAGACAAAGAGATTGGTGACCAGGTTGCCTGTCCAGCTATGACTGATCTCATGGGCAACAACCTGCGACAAACAAAGAGATTGGTGACCAGGTTGCCTGTCCAGCTATGACTGATCTCATGGGCAACAACCTGCAACAAACAAAGAGATTGGTGACCAGGTTGCCAGTCCAGCTATGACTGATCTCATGGGCAACAACCTGCGACAAACAAAGAGATTGGTGACCAGGTTGCCTGTCCAGCTATGACTGATCTCATGGGCAACAACCTGCGACAGACAAAAAGATTGGTGACCAGGTTGCCTGTCCAGCTATGACTGATCTCATGGGCAACAACCTGCGACAGACAAAGAGATTGGTGACCAGGTTGCCTGTCCAGCTATGACTGATCTCATGGGCAACAACCTGCGACAGACAAAGAGATTGGTGACCAGGTTGCCTGTCCAGCTATGACTGATCTCATGGGCAACAACCTGCGACAGACAAAGAGATTGGTGACCAGGTTGCCTGTCCAGCTGTGACTGATCTCATGGGCAACAACTTGCGACAAACAAAGAGATTGGTGACCAGGTTGCCTGTCCAGCTATGACTGATCTCATGGGCAACAACCTGAGACAAACAAAGAGATTGGTGACCAGGTTGCCTGTCCAGCTATGACTGATCTCATGGGCAACAACCTGAGACGAACAACATGAATCAAAATGAGAACTAGGGGCCTCATTCATGAAACCTCTGCCTACAAAGGCCTGAAGCTGATTTCACGAAACCTTACACAATGGTGCAAGTCGTTTTGCACCACAATTTGACAGTGCGTAAGTCCGCGGCTTACGTAACAAATTAAAAGAACACAAGTATACACAAACAGTCGCTATAAACGCTGTTTAAAACGTTGCGCAGCTACGCCAAGTTTGGTGAAATGGTCCGTTAGAAAAGTAACTAATTGGTATTCATGAAATATTACTAGTGTTTAGTTACATTCTAAGTTTCTTACTAAAGTTAGCATTGATCCAGGGTTAACTCTAAGTCACTAGTTGGCAGCTATATAATGTTATCACAGAACACTGACGTGACAACATGGCCAGAAGAATCCTGGAATTGGTAGAATGTTGTCGTCCTATGCTATGCTATGCATAGATTTGCTGGACATAGATTAGCCTATCACATACCTCTTCTATCAGCTGTCATCATATTCCATACATACCCACTCCACCTAATTCATTAACCCTAACGCTCCTCAATCCTCAAAAATCCTCATTGCAGTTTGAGGATTTTTGAGGATTGAGGCTGTATAGGATTTTTAAAAAATGAGGATTTTTGAGGATTGAGGCACAATGTTGTTTCACAATGTTTCAAGTGTGGAGGATTTTTGAGGATTGAGGCACAATGGGGTTTTCAAAAAATGAGGATTTTGGAGGAATGAGGCTGAATGGGGTTTTCAAAAAATCATAATGAGGATTTTAGAGGATTGACTTTTTTCAATCCCCAGAATCCTCGATCATTGCAGTTTTGGATTTAAAAAAAAAGAGGATTTTGGAGAATTGAGGCACATGATGTTGTTTCAAGTGTGGAGGATTTTTGAGGATTGAGGCTAGATGGGCTTTTTAAAAAATGAGGTTTTAAAAAAAATGAGGATTTTGGAGGATTGAGGATGGTTGCTAGCAAAAAGGGCCTAGGGGTTAGGGTTAAAGGGGAACTCTGCATTGTGGCAGAGTATAGATAAACAGTATTTCACAAATGTCTCTCTAGAGTCGGTGTTTGTAATGTTTAACTTATATTTTGTCTTCTTAAAAAAAATGTTTACAGGTCAGAAATAATGTCGGAGGCAAGTGGCCTAAAGTGAACAATTCTCAAGCTCGGTTCAAACTCGACGCAAAAGGAGATGCGAGTTTCGTGCTGCAAATTTGTAAAGGTTGAACACATTTCAACCCCGGCGAATTTTCTAATCAAATTCGCATCACATTCGCTTTTACATGAAGTATGAACCGATCTTAAGCCTCTAAAATTTGTACTCACGTTTGCCAAAGATCTGTCACCTGCCTGTTCAAGATAAGACGTAAAAAATCTATTATTTATCGATATTCATAGTTATAAAATGATTCCAAATGAAGTTGTTGCAGCTAATTCCTAATTAGATTAAAACCTGCGCTCGTGAATAATAATAACAACAGATTTTTGTATACAGGGTGTCCACATAAAAAGTAAGAAAGCTGAGAAAAACAAATTGTTTCCCAAAACAATTTTTACCAAGTTTCATGCATGATGCCCCACAAAAATCACTCCATTTTTATATTTTAAAACACTTTTGGGATTCAAAACATCACAGAATATAGATTTAAGGTTTAAACATTTGAATAAACGAAAATCGTATTTCCGACATTGTACATGCACTTTTACCTATTTTCGATGATATCTCGAGATAACTCATTGTGGATTTACGGCCCGTTTGTTATGACAGGTCACATATGTGCAGTTTGAATACCAAACTGGTTTATTGTCCGCACCTGGCTCCCATAGGAAAGCGCACGTAAACAAAGCAAGGCGTTATGAAATCCTAAGACTGTTGCCTTAACACTAGAGTCAAGCATTGATAACTCACCAGCAGTGTTGCCGTGACGAAAGTGAGGCAAGGGTTTTCCATCCCTCCATAGGGGAAGGATGGGGGAAGGATCAAGAGGTCATACCGCTCCCAGACGTAAGGACCAAGAAGATTCTCCGCTATCTGCAACATCTGCTCAGTCTGTCAAGAAATCAATAATGCCACAAAAAACGAGTGATCCACCGATCGCAAGTGTCACCTTAAGTTTCCGCAGTCGATTCCTATGTTTTGTGTTTCTTAAAAAGTCAAACTTTGTGCATGTTTAAAGGTAGAATACACCATTTGCAGATATCAAAAATATTTACTACCTAATTATTAAGAAATATCTTACTCATTTGAAAGATTGCGAAATTTGTGCATTTTTCGGCATCCATGATTGTAAAACTTTGGACAGGTCAGTTAAACGATATTTACTATAAAATACAACCCCCCAAATCTACCCATTCATGATAATTCAAGCAATTACCAATTGTGTATCCTACCTATAAACGACGACCTCAAATGACCCCTACATGACCTTTGACCTCAGTAATCCAATGAAGAGGGGTCACTGCATCCAAATTTCATCCAAATTCATGAAAGCGTGTAGAATTTTATAATTTTTTTCAAAATACATTCGCTATCATTTTATAACTCTTTGCCTACGTTAACCCTAACAATCCTCAATCCTTTACCTGTTGGAGGATTGAGGACTGTTAAGAGTTTTAAGCCAGTTTGCGTTGGACAATCCATAAATACATGAATACATAAATCGTTGAGATTATCAAGTTTAAGTGTCTTTGGTGCTGCCATTTTTTTCAAATGAAAAATTCATTCGGTATTATTTTATAACTCTTTGCCTACGATAAGCCAGTATTTATATTTTGACACAGTGCGTTGGACAATCCATGAATACATGAAACTATAAATTATTGTGTGCCAAGGAAAACCAAGCTATCAGCCCAGGCAATCGAGTTTAAACATCTTTGGTGCTGCCATTTTTTTAAAATAAAAAATGCCATAAGGCTGAAATTTTTTCTTCAAAATATTACTTATTTATAAGGGTGTTTATATTTGTTTTGCCGGAACTCTTTCAGCCTGTAATGTGAGCTGAAGCAGCAAGTTAAAATCTTAACAACCTCACTCCAAGCGTGTTAACCCTAACCCTCCTAAATCCTCCAAAATCAATATGGTTTTGCACACACCTACACGCTATTGTCCTCATGCCTGGTACACAAAACTTCTGTCCTTTTCTTTCTGTTAATTACGTTTGAATGGTAACCCCTTGAGGCGAAATGTATACCAAATGAAAGATATTTTGATACTCTAATGATCACCTGAAAAACTCAAATTCAACCTTTTGGGCCATTTTTTGCCTTTACCCTAACCCTGCCAGACCCAGCACAGTGCATCTTGACCTTGCTGCACTCTGCACACAAGTCAATGTGACCACAGATGCACTGTGCTTTGTCTGGCAGGGTTTCTAGCCAAAATACCCTGGAGGGTTAGGGTTAATTAATAATAACGATGTTTTTCTGGGAAAACAATGAAATTCAAATTTCTAACGGACCAAGCATGTAACATGTAATACCAAAAGGCTGAGTATAGTTTGTGCAACTCACTTCTGCAAATTCATAAGCACCTTGATCAACGTTCTCCTTCTCAGACCAGACTTTGGAGCGAGGGCCAATGGTCCTGACAAAATAACAGAGAAAGAGGGACAATACTCAATAATATTGATAATATTGTTGTGAAATTACATGACATTTATTGGGTATTGATTTTTAGTTTACTAGATAATACGCATTGCGATGGTCTGTACGCGTTTGCGCTGTGGGCGCCGAGCGCCTGCTGCTTACATTGACGATGTACATGTACGTATACATGTGCATGTACATTGCATGCATTGCATGCTGTGCGTGATTTAGAACCTTGTGTAAGCAGTGCAAATTTGTTTGGTCGCTCTAGCGCCCTCTTTTGCCATGCTACACGCTACCTTATTTTATGTATCTATAGAATTCTGTTATAAATATTATGATTAGAATGTTTGGTTCTTTTATTCCATTTGTAAATACTGTATTGAATGAGTACATTGTACAAGATGCGAATGAGAGAGTTGCTGTTCTGACTTTGAACCGGTCGGACCTGTGTCCGATCGCCGGGAATATTAAATCTGTGTTCTGTACCGATATTCCGAGTCCGTGTACTTTCGCGTCTCTCTTACGACGGTAAAACTCACTACAATATATATATTGTTTTTGTTTGGAAAAAGTCTGACCGAGTTGTGGGGCATTTTCATGTCTCCAAAACATTTTGGGTATCCAGCAAAGGGGTTACGGTATAATGTGGAGCGCCGTGGCCTCGTGGTCTGGAGCATTGAATTTGTAATCTGTAGGTAAAGCTGCATGTTGTGGGTTCGAGTCCGGCCTGGGACTATGGTGCGTGTGCCCTTGGGCAAGGCACTTTGTCATTCATTGCTTCTCTCTACCCATGAGTAAATGGGTACATGTGAGGGCAGAGATGGTTATTGTGGTTGAATTTAGCTACTTTGCGCCAAAATGGCAGCATCGAGCTGTATACTCCCCAGGGAGCTGAGATGGTATTTGGAATGTTTCATGGGCCGATTGACTGGGGTAATAATGTTAAGCGCTTTGAGACCATTGGTGATAAAGCGCTATATAAGCACCGCACATTATGAACAAAAATAGTGAAGACAAATTAGGGCGATGTTGAAAAATTCAGGTATCTCCCCATAACGTCATGTACGAAAAGAATGCTAGACCTCAGTATGAATAGGGTTGGGATGGGTAACTAGTCCACAGCAATGCATTAATAATGCCTCTACCCATATGTGACCCGCTCTACGAAAAGGTGTATTAAGTCGCGCTGTGCACTATCATGTAATGGCCCGCTCAACGTTGAGAGGGTAAACATTTCATCAAAATGTGGTTTTCATTTTTTGTCATGAATTACATCTTTAATACCTACAGTTTAAGGTTTCATTCAAAGAAATGTTGATTTTGATGAATAAAATTGAAAAAAATCCCATTTTGTGTGCATCGTTCTGTTGTAGTACAACAGAGCCGGCTATTTCAAAGCCCGTTTTCTCAGTTGTGGAATTTGAACAGTTGTGGAATTAATCAATATGTAAACACGGCATATCTCCATAATAAGAGGGGCTATGGAGCTCTAGTATATACCAAATGAAAGCTTATGTTATGGGCGTTTTAACCATGTATATAACTCAATTCCTTTTTTTGCGACTTAATACACCTTTTTGTAGAGCCGGTCACATATTATGTATAGAAGTGTCATATCCCAGTCCAGGCTCAAACCCCAAACCTGCAGAACTACCTGCAGACTACAAATTCAATGCTCCAGACCACTAGGCCACGGCACTTCCACGAAATATAAAAATACTGAAAATTTGTACGAGTGTAACATTAACCAGTCTGCGCCGGGAATATTTTGACATTGACCGGGCCCAGACGTGGGCTTGTTTTTTACAAACCTCGATCCGAGATGGGTTCAGGCCGGCATCTGTGGGTAGCCCACCCTAATATCCCCCGGCCTCGCTTGCTGCAAGCCGGTCGCTGACAGATATTTCTAGCCTTGCTTGTAACGTGTTTACACGTCATCAGTTTAAAATTTCACAATTTGTTTCCATGTTTATACGACATCCGACGCGAACTGGTTATGAATAAATTCCACAGAGCAAAGCCAAGTGGAATGGAACATTCCATCTGTAATTGAATACAATAATTTTTTTTATTTCACATATGTGACCTGTCACCACAATATGAGAGTAAAGTCGCACAATGTGATCTGGAGATATGGCCATCCCAAGGTAAAATATGACGGGGTGGTCAATTGTGAGATTTTTTCTAATTTGGAAAGCATAAGTCCTCTTCTACATTCCCATTTTTAAAGTGAGATCAGATGATCGAAACCTCTTAAATTACGCGATTTTGCGTAGTGTTTGCGTAGTTAGTGTTTGGATTAAAGTCCAGTAGTGGTCTGATTAACACGGTAATTAAATATGCAAATAAGGTCCTCGTAAATATTCCACGTTTGCGAAATTTTGTTATTTTGCTGTTTATACAATAGTTTGTATGTGTGGACAATTTCAAGAAGAAATATTTATTAGAACATAGCCGTTGCTATGCTCAACCGAACCTTACTTGTCCTGTTTTGTTATCTTTTGCATGTTTTGTTTAAGATGTTTAAAGTAAGTTTCCTCACAAACACGTTTTGTGAAACCCATGACTTTCTAGAGCGCTGAAAAAAGTATTTATCGCAAAACACCCAAGTGTTATGTACCATTGGAAAGCTCTCTTTCTCAGGAATTTAAAAATACCAATATCTCAATTTTCAATATTTCCGACTTTACTCTCATTTTGTGGTGACAGGTAACATATGTAAAATATTTGTTTGTTTTACCGGTATACAACACCTGAATAAATTCTCATCTGTTTAGTCAATGGTCAGAGCCACCATTTACCGTGGAAAAGAACTTCTGTTTTTATGATGTGGGCGGGCCGTGTTTTAGGACGAATATATTCAATGACATGTAATTAACGACCCACCAATCAACTGAACGTTCTGCGAACATACCTGCTCTCCAATAGTCCAACCACAATAGCGATGAGATAGGAGGGTATCGGTACCGTTTGCTGAAAAATGTAAGTCTTCTTGGAAGCATCGGTAAGGCAGGGCTCCTCCCCGTGCCCGATGGCACTCATTAGGGCAACCAGATCTCTGGGTACTGTCACCTGTACCAAGGAACAAATCATGAATATTCAAAGATATTAATATTCAGAGTTACTGAGAAATAATGAAGCACCGGTAGGGCAGGCTCCTCCCCGTTCCTGATGGCACTCATTAGGGCAACCAGATCTCTGGGTACTGTCACCTGTACCAAGGAACAAATCATGAATATTCAAAGATATGAATATTCAGAGTTACTGAGGAATAATTAAGCATCGGTAGGGCAGGGCTCCTCCCATTGCCCAATGGCACTCATCAGAGCTACCAGATCTCTGGGTACTGTCACCTGTACCAAGGAACAAATCATGAATATTCAAAGATATGAATATTCAGAGTTACTGAGGAATAATTAAGCACCGGTAGGGCAGGCTCCTCCCCGTTCCCGATGGCACTCATTAGGGCAACCAGATCTCTGGGTACTGTCACCTGTACCAAGGAACAAATCATGAATATTCAAAGATATGAATATTCAGAGTTACTGAGGAATAATTAAGCACCGGTAGGGCAGGCTCCTCCCCGTTCCCGATGGCACTCATTAGGGCAACCAGATCTCTGGGTACTGTCACCTGTACCAAGGAACAAATCATGAATATTCAAAGATATATGAATATTCAGAGATACTGAAGAATAATTAGGCACCGGTAGGCAGGCTCCTCCCCGTTCCCGATGGCACTCATTAGGGCAACCAGATCTCTGGGTACTGTCACCTGTACCAAGGAAAAAAACATGAATATTCAAAGATATTAATATTCAGAGTTACTGAGAAATAATTAGGCACCGGTAGGGCAGGGCTCCTCCCCGTTCCCGATGGCACTCATTAGGGCAACCAGATCTCTGGGTACTGTCACCTGTACCAATGAACAAATCATTAATATTCAGAGTTACTGAGGAATAATTAAGCATCGGTAAGGCAGGGCTCCTCCCCGTTCCCGATGGCACTCATTAGGGAAACTAGATCTCTGGGTACTGTCACCTGTACCAAGGAAAAACACGTGAATATTCAAAGATATTAATATTCAGAGTTACTGAGAAATAATTAGGCACCGGTAGGGCAGGGCTCCTCCCCGTTCCCGATGGCACTCATTAGGGCAACCAGATCTCTGGGTACTGTCACCTGTACCAAGGAACAAATCATGAATATTCAAAGATATATGAATATTCAGAGATACTGAAGAATAATTAGGCACCGGTAGGCAGGCTCCTCCCCGTTCCCGATGGCACTCATTAGGGCAACCAGATCTCTGGGTACTGTCACCTGTACCAAGGAAAAAAACATGAATATTCAAAGATATTAATATTCAGAGTTACTGAGAAATAATTAGGCACCGGTAGGGCAGGGCTCCTCCCCGTTCCCGATGGCACTCATTAGGGCAACCAGATCTCTGGGTACTGTCACCTGTACCAAGGAACAAATCATGAATATTCAAAGATATTAATATTCAGAGTTACTGAGAAATAATTAGGCACCGGTAGGGCAGGCTCCTCCCCGTTCCTGATGGCACTCATTAGGGCAACCAGATCTCTGGGTACTGTCACCTGTACCAAGGGAAAAAACATGAATATTCAAAGTATGAATATTCAGAGATACTGAAGAATAATGAAGCACCGGTAGAGCAGGCTCCTCTCATTGCCCAATGGCACTCATCAGAGGAACCAAATCCCTGGGTACTGTCACCTGTACTAATTAAATAGTCATGAATATTCAAAGTAATGAATATTCAGAGTTACTGAGAACTAAAGCAGCAGTTGGGAAGAGTTCTACCCTTTGCTTTTCAAATTTGCATTAAAAGACATGTAATATGCAAGAGAAGACTGCAAAATTTAACTGGGTTAACGCCAGTATTCTACTGGTTTTACTTTCAATGTCAATATTGAATGGCAGGAAATATCAATGGCAGCAAATGTAGACTGACCTTGGCCTGGTATGGTGCCTTGACTCCCGGCGTGTCTTGACAAGGAATCATACTGCGTGCATGTATAGCCTACAAAAAAAATTCAACCCAAGGAAACCACAACATTTACAAATAAAATACTTCAGTGTTCATTAATTTCTTTTTAAATGTTCTACTTTCTTTTTTTCCCTTTTAACCAGAGGACGTGCATGTACATGCAAAGTTTTTCCGGAATTAAAAACAGCTCTTATTGAGCGAAGCCGGAAATATTGAAGGTGTGCTACCCACAAATGCCGGTCTAAGCACGTCTCGGGTCAAGGTTCGTGAAAAACAATCTCGTGCCTGGATCCAGTTAATGTCAAAATAATCCCGGCTTTAAACAGTTCGCGCCGGATGACGTATATAAACGCAAAGTTTTCCCCAAATTTAAAATGAATGACGCATAAACACGCCAAGTTCAAGTTCGGAAATGTCTGTCAGCAGCGACCAAGGCCGGAAATGCGTGGGTGTGCTTCCCGACACTATCGGCCTGAACCCGCTTCGGATCGAGTTTCGTTAAAAATAATCCCGCCCCTCGGCTCGGTGATGTTAAAATAATCCCGGCGTGAATTGCATGGTTAACTGGTAAAAAAAAAGCGTTGGCAGATACGTGTACAGTTTTCACAATACCTGACACTGACTGAAGAGATATGGGTGCTTCTTGCCGGCTGTATGTGACGGTTTCAGCCATTGTAGGGCCGAGGCGTCAGGGGAAGTCTCGTAAGAAATCCTCACACGAAGCTCTGATCCTCTGAAAAAAATTATTCAATGATAAATTCGTTATGGTGTCCTAAATTCACACTCGAACAGACTATCCTATCTTCCTGGTATCTGTGTATCACATGAAATACGAACAGCGTGTCTGAAACCAGTGAAATTGTATGTGCCCCTTCCATGGGACGTTGTTGCTCGGTGAAAAAATGCCCTTTTTTGTTGGTGCATGGAATTTTACTCTACACACATTTGTTTATCATAGATATCAATCAAAAAACTAACATTTATGACAGAGGTAATGGCGTGGGGTGGGGTGGGGTGGGGTGGGGTGGGGGGGGGGGGGGGGGGGGGGGGGGGGGCACCCTGTATATGATGTTACTACTTACTTGTTTTGTGCCCTGGACGGCAACTTGATGTGGAGTGCCGTCCCTATCGCCTTGTTTGGCTTAGATAGATAAAAGTCTAATTTTTCACCAGATGTCTCGTCACAAACGCTGAATATCTGGAGGTCTCTTGTGTCCAGCACCTACGGTGACCAATAGTGAAAAGGAGTCAGGACAAAACAAAAAAGGTATAAAGTATAAATTCTTTAAACCTAACCCCCTAGGCCTTACTTTGGGCTAAAGAACTGCGTACTACAGAATACTACTTAGTATTTTGTAGCACTGGGTCTCTCCGTGACTGAAGATTGGGTGTGTACTGACAGAGTACAGATACTGCCAACTACAAAATACTAATAGTGGCAATACAGGTCAGTAATACTTACCTGGCTAAAAATGCAGTAGTCCAGCCTTGACCAATTGCTGTGTCCCAAGTGACAATTTTTACTGTAGAGTTTAGAACACGCTACACAGCATACATGGGCCATGCACACTCAGCAAGCAGAGGGACCCAATGCTAAAAAGTACTACGAGTGCAATTAGGAGTGAAGTACCCAATACTAAAAATTACTATAGGCATTGCACACAAGTCAGTGAGAGTACTGCATACTACTTTTTACTACTAGTAGTAAAAAGTAGCAATAGGTAGGGTTAGGGTTAAGAAAGGCTTAACCCTAACTCTGCTGATTCCCACAGGATCCAACCAGTTGACATTTCTGTTGGAACCTGTTGGATTGAGCAGGCAAGTCATTTGTTATGTATTTTGGAACACATTCAGAATCTCATTTTGTTGGGTTACCATGGTAACTGGTATAAAAAAAAAAACATGTTGGAATTTGTTGTCAAATTAAACTTGCACAAAAACATCTAGTCTAGTCTACGTACTACCTCGCCGGGCCGCAACTGTTTTGTTTTTTTGTAACATACATCGTCAATGAGCCATTTACATTGCACAGTTTTCCCACTATATTTACTGGTGACCACTGCCTGAATCCTGCAAAATCCTGCAGTGGGTTTACCACATTGAGTTATAAAGCAGCCAACAAATGGAACAAACAGCTGCTAATAAAGTGCCCAGTACTAGTCAACAAGGGTGTGCATACATCATGACCATTGGTATGCAAATGTTTCATATCCTTGACACAAACCTACACCTTGACTGAAGCTCTATGGAGAATGTGCATAGAGCACGACAGGGGGGGGGGCCTTCGAGGCTGTGATTGCGAAACGCTGTAGTACCGTCCATTCTCAAAATAGGGGGAACAATTTTCTCACGCGAAAAATAAAGATTTTTTGGCATCCAATCTTAACATCTTGTTTTTTGTAGTTGAAAAAAAGGTTGTTATTTACCTTAATTGTTATCATCCATTGACAAAAATTGTTTTGAAAATGAAAAAAGCAGTCGAAAAGAATTTACGTTGACGTACCGTTGATGCACGTGGAGATTGTGCACAAATACTCAAACAACGTTAACAAATACCTCCCCTAAAAAGGGCAATAATAATCGATAAATTGTGAAAAATCCTGCTTCGAACCCACTAATTTTTTTCCATGGATACGTTAAAAAAAATGTAGCAGTGATATACTGAATTAAAAAAAAAATCTGCCTGTGAACCCCATGCATTTTAACGTGTTGTTTTCGAACGAAAATGGCAGAAAATGACATCTCCCCAAAAAAATTCCGTGTAGATCGTGCCTGTGTACCTGGCTTTGCGGACGTTGTATAAATCACTGAATTCGGGAGCGATGAACGGAGCTCATCGAGTGCAAATTTGTACGTGTTTCAATGGTGCGCTTCGAGTAGCGATCTATACATATTTGCTGTATGAGATGTGCGGCTCATGAGCGTGGAAGAATGAATGAGATATATATTTCAACGTTGGTGGCGCACTTTGTTGGGCCCCCCCCCCGCCCCCCCCCCTGGAGCACGAGCAGTGTAAAAGTACAAAGTAACAAATAACCTCAATCCTCAAAAAACCTCATTTAGATAAATACCCAAGTAACCTCAGTCCTGCAAAATCATCCAGCATTAGTTAAGGCCTTATGACCTGGATCCTGCATTATGTTCTATTGGCCAAAACCCCAAACGCTTCAATCCTGCAAATTACTCCGATCCATCAACTTCCAAGTAAGGCTGCAACGGTTACACGGTTACACGGTTAACCGACCGTTCAAACGGGTACACGGTTACATTTTTCCGGTTCGGTTAACCTTTTTTTTATATATTTTTTTTTTTTTTTTATATATTTTTTTTTTTTTTTTTTTTTTTAAATATATACAAAAAAACTACAAATTGTCAACTTTGTCCGGGTTTCGTTGGAGCTTTGGTTTGGAAAAGGGATGGTTTCGTTGGAGCAGGTCACAAATAGTACAACTGATTAAATTGTGTATGGACTTATTATAGCTTATCTAACATAATAGTCGGCCTACATTACACAAATTGATGCAGACAATTAGCAATCGCAGAACTGCTCAAATTAGCAGCGCTAATTAGATATGCATTACAGGCCCGTGCATTTTTTTAAAATTAATTTTTTTTTTTTTTAATTTTTTTTTTTTAATTTTTTTTTTTAATTTTTTTAATATTTTTTTTTTTTTTTTTCATTTTTTTATATTGCTACGGTTACGGTTAACCGTAACCGTAAAACGAACGGTTACACGGATAATTTAATAACCGCAAACTGGCAGCCTTACTTCCAAGTGACCTCAATCCTGCAAAATCCTGCAAAAGCCTGCAATTTGCAAAGAGGATTTTAGAGGAATTGGGGTGGTTAGGGTTAAAAAAAAACTTCAAAAACAAACTAAAATGTTCCCCAAAGACTGGAAAATGTAGGATATACCATTTGCAGATAGCGAAAGATTTTACTACCAAATTATTAAGAAGAATATGGCACTTATTTGAAAGTAAATAATGATTGTAGGCATCCAGCAAAATGATTGAATTAGATATCCTGAAATTGTTCCTATTGCGAAAATAACGAACTATATAAGAACCACTGCCTGACGCCAGTTGAAAACGAGCGTTGTTTTCTCTTGGTTTTCTCAGCATCTATAAATAATTGTAAAACTTCAAACAGGTCAGTTAAACCATGGAGCTATATAAAAAGAAATGAGGTCGAACAACCCGGAGATCAAACAAACAACTTCCACGCACTGCTCCCACGCCGCGCTCGTTAAACGAGCTGATCTGCACATGCGCATTGTTTGCAAAAAGCGAGCGGCGTACGCAAAGCAATACTACTACACCGAGTCGGATTTAGCGATTTGAACGAAAATGAACGATGTTTTTTTGAACGTAAAAATTACGTACACCATCGTACAGTAAAGCCCCATACACGAACAAAAGAGAAAATTATCCACAACACCCTGTGAAAGTTCGATCTTTAGGAAGTTTTCTCATTTTTTAATATTAATAAAAAAAAATCATATCATAAATCCCCAGTTTTCTCCGGATGATTTTATAACTTATCGTAACTTGGCAACGGATGGTCCAATTTTGAAACAGAAAAGTCTGACGAGGTCTGTTTTTTTGTACAGAATGCAGAAAAAAAATTGCGCATAAAAAACACACACGCAAAGCTACTGCACATGTAATAATTAGATTGTTTCAATTAAGAGTACCTATGTTGAGCGCATTTTTCGACGGCGCGCACTTTAAAAAAATTCGCGTTGCGCAATTTTTAAACACGCAAACTTAGTTTGAGCGCACAAATTTTAAATTTGCGCAAAAGAGTGGACGCGAATTTTTTGAAAATCGCGCGATCTTTATTATTCAAACAGAATTCTGACCACCACCATGAATTACTTGCCGTAGAATTATATTTTATCTCCGAAGGTAAAAAGGGTAAGGCCAAAGTAGCGTTCTGCTGTTTGTTAATTTCTGTCTAAAGTGATATTTCTGTTCAAAACTTGAGTAAACCAGCGTTGCACACGAACTGTAAGTTCGAAATTCTTTGTGACAAAGCGTGCGCTCAAGGGATGCTGGGATACAATTAAAGATTTGGCAAAAGTATGGAAAAAACAGGAGTGCTGGTAATAGTGGTGAAAACAAGAACAAATTAAAAAAAAACTTTGTAAAAATGCTAGAATTTGTTTAAATAGTGTTTAATCTATTATTAGGAACAATTAATTAAATAACAGAATGCATTTGCCTTTTGAAAGATTTGTCAAACATTTTGCTTTGCATCACAATTTGTTAACAACAGCTAGTGTTTGTAACTTTTGGCCACCCATATTCGTACCGGGGCGGTTTGTTAAAAATGAAAAGGCTTTTGCCCGTTGAACATGTGGGGTGCTATAATCTACATGTACATGTACATGTACATGTACTAGTAAAAGATGGCAAGGTACGGGTACCGGGTGCACACTTCCAATTCACTGTGAATTACTATGCGCGAGCTCATTAGTTTGTGATCCCTCAGATAATTTTGAATTAAAAGTCCATGTGGCCTACAAAAATATAAATTATTTGTAGAGATCGAGCATTTGAGACTTGCGTTTTCAAACTCCAGGGATTTGGTTCTACAAAAATACTAACGCGTGTGTCTATTTTACATGGTGGCAGGAATATATTTCAGGCCTGGGCGCGACCAAGGAATTGATGATCATTTTAGGGGTGGTTTAGGAGAGGGAATATAAAAAACAAAATAAACTCAGTCAACCTTATAGTAAAATTGAAAAGATAAATGTTGTAGGGGTCTTAATATTTAATATTCTTAATATTTATTTTACAGTGGCTTAATCCTCATATTTTTAGGAATCAATATATTTTTTGTGTTCCTTATGTTTTTGGTCGTCTGCCAGTGAAAAAGTGTAATAAAAATACATGTACATACAAATAAATTTAAGGCTAGCCTACTTATAGGCGTACATGTAGTTTTTGTTTGTTGGGGGGGGGGGGGGGGGGGGGGGGTGCTTTGTAAAGAATGCAAATTAAGATTGCTTCTCAAGCAGCCTTTTTTCTTGGGAAGCTTGCCATTTTCATAGACAGCCGAAACATATGATATTCAATGTCACGCGAAGTTGTCAAGCCAAACATGACCTAACTTGAAGCCAAAATTAATAATGTAGAAGCACAGAATCTCAGGTGATATGACAACAAAATATATTTGAAGGTCAATCCAAACGATATGACATTGACATTACTACACTAAGATATGCGACAAAGTACGTGTACGCAATACAATGAAATTCACATCGTAACCGTAGGCCTACTGCTAAAAAACAATGTCATTTGCGAGAAGAACAAAATGTTGCACTACAAATAATGTGCGCAAACTATATAAATTAACGACATCGTGGCTGGGTTCGGGCGGTCTGTGTTTTTACAAGCGAACCAGGTCAGAGAGATATTGTCCTCTGCAAAACTCTCCGAAATCGTCAACATTTTATATACTGCTGGTTCTACTGCCATGATGTTGCGTGCCGCCACGCATTATATCCGTCTGCGCTAGCTGTCGAGTGCTGAAAATGACGCGACGCGTGGATTCCGCGCGCTAGCGCTGACGCCAATGTAAAACAAGTGTCTATCGTGTAGTTCGTGTCAGTATTTGCCTTGGTTGTTGACCGCATCGCGCAATTTAAGTTTGTGCGCGCAAACTTGAACAAAATAAATCTCCGCCCGCAGTTTTAAAAATTTGTGCGCTCAAATTAAAAAAATGTGCGTTTTAAAAAAATGCGCTCAACACCTACAATCGGGTTTTATGCACTGCCTGCGGCGTGAGAGCTCGCATACAGAAGCCCAGCGAGACTTATCTTGCTTGGTCGTAAATCTGTTTGTAAATCTGGGCTTCTCTCTTGGCGCTCAGTCTCACAGCTACATTCTAAGCCCGTGCAGTGAGTCCGCAAGCGGGAATAGCCGGTTAGCGGTATACAGCCGAAGCTCCACCCAGTCTGTCTTTCCTTGGTTTACGCTGATTGGTCAAGATTGTTGCTAGGTTCCGAAGTGCGGGGTTTAAAATGTAAACCTCGTTTGGTGAGAATTTCGCTCAGTCTCTGGTAAGTTTTTTGTCATTTCCCCCCCCAAATATTTTCTCAATGATGTTTAGAGTGTTATGCACCTATCAATTGTATAACGCACCCTTGGACCCCCGGGGGAGGTGCGTCATGTCTCCATAATGTTCAGTCAAAACTGGACGATGGGGGTGCGTAAAGTGCAATTTAGGTGCGTCACGAACACATCGTGGTGTGTCGAGGTGCGTCCATTTCGAACCATTGCCATGCGTGTGCGGCGAATAAACTGTGCTTGTCGAGTAAAAAAAAATTGTACCATATCGACTTCATCTGATCATTGTTAGTCAAAATCGTCGACCGCAAACAACTTTATCAACATTTTACACTAACAAGTAACAGCGATAGTTTTCCCATCGCGAAAAGTGGAAGTCTAGGTGGCCTACATCGCGCGCGTTGTCCTTTTCACAAGAACACGAGATATTGCGTGCGTGAGCCCTTCCTAGTTGGGACAAGCACGTAAAATATCTCATAGAAAAGGTACCAGTTGCATCCGAATTCTCGGCTATGTAATGGAAGAATAACATTGAGAATAACACAGCGTCAATGCAGCCGCTTTGCTTACTTAGCCGCATGTGATTTCTATATATACCCAAGTTTGATCGCGGCCAACTTCCCCTCAGCAAAATGACAAGGGAGAATTTGTCGCACACATTACTTTCCATGTATGCTTATCGCTACTACTACTAGTCGGCTATACAGTTTAAATTCTCACTACGTTCCGTAGGCTTACACTCCAGTCGGGTTAGAAATGGGTGTATAATGCCTGGCGGTTCTTCAGGGTGCTTGCGAGACAAAGCGCCTGCAAGCAGACTAGAGGGGCGACTCATGATCATGTACATGCAGCATTGGAAAACCCCTTTGATGGCGCGCGCGCATGCATCGCGGTACATGAACGTTTGTGATTGTGCATGTGCTGGTAACGATCCAAAAGTAAAGCGTTCCTGGAAAATTTGAGTTTATACGGTACGGCTGTGGTTATTCACCATACTAGCATGCCATAGCAGAAAACCAAAGTAATAGCCGTTCATTCACTGCTGGCGCGGCGCGGCCACACGCATACACACAGCGCGATGCCCCGCTTCATGTCGCGACTTTTGTGCGTCATTGTTTTCCAAGAATGGTGCGTCAAGGATATGACGTACAGGTGCGTCATGCGACTCCAAAATCTGGCCTCACTGTTAACATTGACGCACATCCCCCGGGGGTCTGAGGGTGCGTCATACAATTGATAGGTGCATTATGAGCGGAGTCATTACACATTGCAGATCAAATCTGTGTTCTTAAAATGTGTGTCATGATCTTTGAAAGTGGTAAAAATTGGGCAAATCTGGCGACTAGTCTGGCAACTTCGCCAATTTTGTACACTACCGGTAGTTGTCTCGTAACACTCCGGTCTTCGACCGTCGGGAGGATGGTGGGTTACGATTATCGCAACTAAAATCTGGGGGGGTTTCCATGGTTGCGGTGGGCCAGACAATAGCTCAATGTTCCCCCTATATTAGCGGATAATTGTCTTGGGAAATTGTGGCGGGCCGTTCGAACTCCTTTCCCTTTTATAGCTCCATGGTAATGACTCATTTTCGGAAGGCTGATTGGCGCTTGCAACGCCGGCTGCTGTGCCAAAAAGTGTCCGGGAATTGGGCAACATGATGTAACGTTTAGGATTTTGTAGGAATCTATTTCTTACCAAATATGAGACGTCATCGATGAGAACACGTAGATCTAGCTGGACGGAGCCACTCAGCTTTTTTTCAGTGAAATTTACGTCCCACAAAATGCTCAGGTTCGTAGTTATGATATGTTGAGGCTTGGAAAACGAGCACTGATCATCCACCATGGAAGTTGCCATTTTTACCATAGAGCCAAACGGGCTTCTTGAGGGCGCCCTCGATTGTACACGCGATATTTATGTTCAAGGTCCACCACTGATCTCTATCAGTGAGTTCCACTCACTATTCACCGTCGAATATACCTTTTTGCTGTGTGGCAGTGTGCCGTGCGAGGAAACAGATAGTTCAATGCAGTTCCGAGGTCATGCTAATTAGTCCAAAGTTCACTGACCCGTATCTCAAAAAAATAATGGGCCAAATACAAAAGAAAAATTGTTTTGGGAATTTGTGATAAATGTATATAGGCCAATTATAACACCAAATATTTCAATCTGCGAGGGTCGGGACACTGGGGTGAAAATGGTGTTGATTTGACAGGAAATGACCCAGCCATAGAGGGGAGTTTAACAAAACAGTAGAGTGGAACTGTTGAACTGTTGTTCAGCCTTCAATTCCATTTCTTGTTTTGCAAGACTATCGGGTAAATTTGGCTGACAATTTTGTTTATATCGCTTGAACAAAGACAAGCTTTGCTCAACAAAACACATAACAAAACCCACAGTCGAGATCGATTTCCCCCCCCCCCCTCCCCCAAACAAACTAAAAACTAAACAAATTATATAAACAAATTGATGACTTTTTTTCTGCTGACACACTGTACACATAAAATCCCGACCATGCAGTTGATGTCAAACCATCCGTCGTTATATACTTTGTACAGGCTTAATGGACCAGATTTGAATCTTAAATGTTATATTACGTCATACCCTAATGGACAATCGTCATCAATTTCTTCGACAGCCATCTGTGGGTGGTCCCCAGAGACCCTGAATTTTTTTAAGACGAACTGACTTTGCAAAGTGCCAAAGGGTGTTTTCTGAACAACCCTGTCCAAATCAAATGGGGAAAATTACTGAAACAGGAAAAAGTCTTGCCTTGACAAAAAACAACAGTCTTTAGCAGAGATGCCGAAGCAGCCTAAAAAAAATGAAACAGTTCAAAAATTCACAAGGTACAATAAGTCCCCCTTGAATTGAAAGTTAACACTGCGAATGGGAATGTCAAACTGTGGAAAATGTTTCCCCACTTTGCAAAATAAAAAGGAATTCCCTGCTTAGAGAAAAAAGTGTTTAGAGTAATTCCTATTCCCAGGTTAACTTTCAAGACATAAGTACTAGAATCTGATTCTGGCAAATGAAAACCTTGAAATAAATTGGGAGAACTAAATCATGGATCTGGTTCTGGTCACTCGGTTTATTCAACGTCATAGGTCATTGGAACCTCTTTTTTGAGCCGCAATATACAAGCAAACCACAATATACAAGCAAACTGAGCAATACCAAATAAAATTACAGTCTAGGCCCAATTTCATAGCAATGCTTAACATCAAATGCTGTGCCTCTGTCATTTTATAAAGCCTGTTTAATAACATTAAGCACAAGAAAACAGGCTTAACCACAGAGGAAAATACCAAAACATGTTTAGCGTCCTGCTTTTTTTTTAAAGTTAGAAGGTCTTTTTTTCTTCAAAATGGTTGTCCGACACATTCCGGGCTATTTTTTTTAAGATGGTCTCCAACAGACGTACGTACCAATGGACTATTTCCACAGCATGTACACAGTGATGCGAAAGTCTAAAAATAAGATCTTATTTTTATATATTTTTCACGCTAAACATGATTTTATTTTTATTTGGCCTAAACTAAAATCGGTGACGTAACAATATAGTGCGCGCAAGCTTGTAGTATACAATTATTCAGTTGTGCATTTTTATCGTTTAAATCAGGAAAAGTTCTCGAAATCTAAAGAATGGTGCTTGACAACTGACCTGGCAAAGTTTTAGCTCTGTGATTACTGTAAATTCTGACAAAAATAATATTCAAAGATTTAGATTTTGAACCAGTAACTAATGGACATTTCCAAATGTGCGTCCCTTGAGGCGCACTTTTGGACTTTTTTTATTTTCTTTAAAATGACTGCATGCCAGAAGGAGTGATTTCACAGGAGTTAATAGTGTTATTAATATCTTTACATCAAGTAAGCTTTTTAACAATAACTTGGTCGGTCACTTTTTGGATGGTTGCAAATGTACATGTATACTTTCCCTTTAAGCAGGTCTACGCCATGAAACGATTTTCAAGCACAACCTTTCTGCTTGCAGTTAAGCAGCGCTATAACATTTTATATTTATACATATTTGTTCTAAGCCCAAGTTTTAAAAATTTGAATAGTCGGTGATAATGCAGTTTCAAATATTAAATACTAATTAGTGAAGAATGAACAGCCCTACACTCATTGCTTCTCCCTACCCAGGAGTATTGGGTACTTGCGAGGGTGGAGATGGTTGTTATTAGCTTTGCACCGAGACAGCAGCATTGAGCTGTATACTCCCCAGGGAGCCGAGATGGTATTTATAATGTTTTGTGGGCCCAATGAGCAGGAATAATAATGACAGCACCTTGAGTATCGGTCCTGGTAGATGGTGTGCTAATATAAGAACTGCCTATTACTATTATTATTATTATTACTATTAAAATAGTCTAAAGATTGCCAGCTGGCAATCGTTGGAAATTGATGCAAAATGGGAACAGGGCCTAAGGATGTAATTTGTATTTTACAGAATTGCCCTATTATATGGTGTTCTATATGTGCCAACGATTGAAGAAAAAAATCGTGCGTTATATTAATTTTTTTAGCGTAATTTTTTTTTTTTTTTCAATTTTTTTATTTTTTTTAGTGTAATTTCTTTCTTTTTTTAGATTTTTTTGGTTTTTTTGTAAAGTTTTTTTTCGGCGTCGCATTTTTTCCCCTCGGAGTCCAGAAAGTACGGAGCCCCTGAAGGGACATTAAAAACAACAATTATCTCGTGCACACGACATAATTTGTGATTTTCCGGGAACCCTTGATGGAAATCCATGTTTACTGATTAGGATTGGCTAGAGCGTGGAGGCAGAATTTAGAGTAAACAGTAAGTAATCATATTGAATTGTTTAGACAGGCATTTAGTAAGTAGGCCGTACCAAGGTAATATTTTCATGACAGGGGAAATATGTTTCCAGCGTACCCTGAATCTGAAATATGTGGTGAATTTATTATTGAATGTTGATGATAGGGAGGAACGGTATGTCACTCTAATAGTCTAGTGGGATTTCAAAAAAAAAGGCAATTTGGCAATTGGCAATACGGCCTAATTACTAAATGCCTGTCTCAACAATTCAATATGATTACTTAATGTTTACTCTAAATTCTGCCTCCACGCTCTAGCCAATCGGAATCAGTAAACATGGATTTCCATCAAGGGTTCCCGAAAAAAATAAAAAATCTTAAAAAAATAAAATAAAAATACTATTGCAATATACAAGCAAAATAGCAAAAGAATAAATGGTTGGAATATCACATCTGCCAACGTTAAACATCCATTATTTGTTTGATACAACACCTGAATAAACCCTCCTCATCTGATTGGTCAAAGCGACCAGTGGTGTGACGTCCAAAAACATTCACTGTGAGATTAGCCGGAGTTGAAATGTGTTCTCTTTTGCGAATTTTAAGCACAATAACTTGCCCCAATTTCACAAAGTCCTAAGATAGCATTTTTCAATGAATTTGAACAGGCACTGTACTAAAATTAAATGCTTTTTAATAAAAATGGCTAGGAAAACCTATATTAAAGGTAGGATACACCATTTGCAGATATCGAAAATATTTACTATCGAATTATTAAGAAAAATCTTACTCATTTGAAAGTAAATAATAAATCTAGGCATCCAGCAAAATAATTGCGCTAGATACCCTGCAATAATTCTGAAAAACATAATTTTCTAAAGAAAAATTCGCGATCGCCGTCCATAAGAATAACTGCCTGACGCCGGTTAAAAACAAACGCTGATTTCGTGCTTTTAGGCTCGGCATCTATGATTGTAAAACTTTGGACAGGCCAGTTAAACGTTATTTACTATAAAATACAACCCCTCAAATCTACCCATTTATGACAATTCAAGCAATTACCAATGGTGTATCCTACCTTTAAGCCGCGAGGCTCCTTTTGACAATTGTGCATAATTCGACTGTCATGTACGGATATCACTGTCATAATCCTTTGTTTTGGCGTCCGCTGTGATACTAAATAGAGTCACTGTTAATGCTGCTGGCTCAGTGGCCGAAATATAGTTGTACTTATCAGGTAGAAGGTTTGAAAACACCCCCCCCCCCTCCCAATTGGAATCACCACCCATAAGTAAACAAAAATCCATCTTGGATTAAAAGCAACTTCTTAAAAGTAGTATACACCATTTGCAAATATCGAAAAAAATTACTACCAAATTATTAAGAAATATCTTACTTATTTGAATGTAAATAATGATTGTAGGCATCCAGCAAAACGATTGCTCTAGATATCCTGTAAATGTTTCAAAAAATTGAATTGTATAAACCAAAATTCATTATCGCCGGACAAAAACAACATAAGAAAAACTGCCCGATTCCGGTTGAAAACAAAAGTCGTTTGTCTTGCTTTTCTCAGCAACCATGATTGTAAAACTTCGGACAAGTCAGTTAAACGGTATTTACTATGAAATATAACCCCCTAAATCCACCCATTCATGAAAATTCAAGCAATTACCAATGGTGTATACTACATTTAAACAAATGTTGTATTTAATGCAATAAATATGGTGTATTTTCACGCACTTTCATGCTGCAATTTTTCAATGGATTATGCCCATACCATCGATACCAATACAGCCGAGATGTAAGTTCTGTGCCGTATTCACCATTCAAGTGAGAGCTGTAACAATTTTTAAACCACCACGCTCCATGAAATTCAATTGCACAATTACGCCAATCAGCTTGATCATTGTCATCATCCTTTGTTGAGAAGGAAACTCCTCTGTGGTAATCAAGAGAGTCACCGGCAGTGCTGCTGGCATCGTATCGACCAATATTCAGCTTGTACTCGCCAGCGGATATTTGGAAATCTGAGTACTTGGCCCATGCCGTGTTACCGTCCCAGTCCTCTAAGTCAACCCGTAGCTCCCATGATCCATGTGAATCATCAGACGTCAGAGTCACCAAGTTGTCATTACCCAACCAGAACTCACCGGACAGATCTCCAAAGCCAGACTGGTAGTCGGTCCAGTTACGGTAGAAGTCCACGCTGCCATCTTGTCGCCTCTGAAACACGATCCATCCCCCGCCGTCAGTTTCCATGTCACAGTAGACACAAACACCGACATTGCCGAATCCCTCTGGGTAGATTGTGTAGATACCACTTGAACAATAACCGGCATCTAAGAGCATCTTGCAACTTTTGTAGCGATTCAAGGAACTATCAACCAGTGAGTAGAGAGGTGTGTCCTCATCTGCATCAAAGTACACGCTCACTTGAGTTGCATTGAAGTAGTCGAGATGCTGCCGTCTTATGGCAAGGTTTAACTCGCACATTTTACTGCAGTCATTAAAGTTAAAAGACTTGCAATGTTGATCCATGCTGCATTCACGTCCGCAGATGACACGAGATCGTACAATTTTGGTTGCAAACGCAAACCCTTTTAGGGCGCGATTTTCTGCGGCATAAAACGCATGTTTTCCTGCATAAGAAGTTTCATATCCAGAGACAGACGAGGTAGCTCCCTGACATATGATGAATATTATGTGAAATAGTTGCAACCCAGTAAAAGTCAGTTTCGCCATTGCTTCCATTACTTAAAAGATTCGTTGAAATCTGATAACTTAACGTCGATCTCAGTTTGTTTTATTTATTTTTGTATAATGTAATAATCTAGCGATTTGTCGTGTCTGATTGAACTATCCACAATGGTTGTTCTACGACTAAAAGTCAAGCCGTACTGCCTTCGGCTGCTGTCCTCTCTATACAAATGCTAGGATGCTCCTGTGATACAGAGAGGCATGGCGATAGTGGGACTTGGTATAGTTTACAGAAAGGAATGGGTTGAGGCAGACGACGTGTATATCTCATTCTCTCTGATTGGTTATCCAAATGAGTACGTCATCCACGTCAGTGGTTAGTAATTGGTCAGTATTCCAGCAGTTACAAACCGTAGCCTTTGATTTGCTGATGTTTTATCGTAAGCTGATTACCTCATCGGTCTGTGAGATTCTGGATAAACATTAAGCGCTGAAGACACGGACATTCGGGAGATTGCATATGGGTTCATATCAAATTCACGCTGGTTGGTTCCATTATTAAAACTTGCATGAGAAATTAAGTCAGAGTAAAGTTGTCTTTTAAGAGGAGTCTTTACAATTATTAAAGCTCTTAAGAGTGGGTCCACGTAAATACTTCATAAGTGTCCTCGGCAATTATATTTGTTAATATTTTGTTATATTTGTTAATATTAAAGGACTTGGTAAGCAAGTAACCAAAATAGAACTAAATTTTTCTTCTGTGACCCGTGGCCATGGTAACAGGCCAATTTGTGTTTTGGGCATTTTCAGTAGCCAGTTTTGGGGCCTGCCAAAACTTTTGTTTAGCTTATATTTAAACATTCACCCAGCCAAAATGCAAAATTATATTACCAAATCAACTATATCATTACAAGGAACTATCATTGCCCTTACTTAAATTAAATGTTTTAAATGTCACCCTTGTGCTATTTTTTGAGAATTTTAGGTTTTCCTTTAGTTTGAAGAATAAAACACACAAATTGTACTATTATAAATCTGGATTTTTTTTCCAAATTATAAGAGTGAGTTTTAGGTCTGTGAATTACTCCTACTGAA
Organism: Crossaster papposus; assembly: GCA_037893245.1. Classification (NCBI taxonomy): domain Eukaryota; kingdom Metazoa; phylum Echinodermata; class Asteroidea; order Velatida; family Solasteridae; genus Crossaster; species Crossaster papposus. The sequence goes on from JBAIAA010001003.1 coordinate 106,171, forward strand.
TAAGCAGCATTTTAGATGGCGAAAATCGAGACAAACCCCCTCCACAGCATTTCTTACATACCATTTTCTGATAACAATTTCTGATAATAGAGGAAACAATACTTGTGTACTAAAACATTCTTAATTCAGAACCCAACTAAAGCATTATTTCTACAGAACCCAACAGCCCCTTTAAGTGTGTCACCCCTTAAAAACACAGCTTTATTGCTTGCAAGTGTATCCAAGGTGTTGCCTTATAGCGCCCCCCTATAGGCGGGACTCGAACATGCGACCTCAAGAATAACGGACTGGCGCTCTACCAACTAAGCTATCTTGCTCCGGGTCTGAATTACCCTAAAGTATAAAAACTGTATCGCTGCAGCAACGAAGTGCACGGCACGTCCACACAGGTAGGAATCTTGGATACAACTCCCTCACTTACTTTCCTTTTAATTGACCATTTGCGTGTGGAATTTGAACAAATATCTGGTACACTGACTTGTTCACACAGCTTGGCACAGTTTACATTTAAATTCTCCAGACCAAAGACACTGTTGCTATATCACGTGATTCGGGGCAAGCCTTACGCTAGCAACCCGCGGCTCTGGAATGGTCTGGTGTCTTTGTACCATTCTCAACCATTGTGAACAATGTATTGGTGCTGAGCGTCTCTAACGTAACTATGCAAGAGCTTGCCCCGAATCACGTGATATAGCAACAGTGTATTTGGTCTAGATAATTTAAAGTCAAACCGTGCCAAGCTGTGTGAACAAGTACAGTCAGTGTACCAGATATTATTTAAATTCCACACGCAAATGGTCAATTCCAATAATCTTGCATCAATTTACATCTCATTTCTAACACTCATTCAAACTTAACTTTAATTCATTTTAATTTAAACCCACATCATGAATATTCAAAATATCTCCATCACCAGACCACTGTTGATACTAGGTATGTGTATGGTGTGTGTGGAGTATATAGGAACATGTTGTAGAACTATATGAATGGAATTTATCTTGGCCAGTCAACCACGGATTGATTGATATTGATTTGGGCTCTGACCAACTTATACATGGATACACCCCTAAGTGTCATCAATAAATAAATTGTCAGTATCTTTGTTCGAGGGCACTAGTCAGAAGTCGTAAACGCCAGACTTCTGTGTGGCCAGGGATCACACCCAATTATTACGATACAACCTGAAAGGCGACATTGTGGGGATCACTCAATGATGATATACGACCATACGACACAAATAAACCACAAGGGAAACTGACTAAATGTGCATACATTTTTTTCCTTGTTTTGAATAGTTTTAAATGTTTTTTAATGGTATAATACATGTAGATCAAATATAAACAAATACAAATGCGAAAAAGCCCTATGTTCTGTTCTTCAAACATATATAGTTCTAAGGGGGCGCTATAACGGAACACTTTAGATACACATGCAAGGAATAAAGCTGTGTTTTTGAGGGGTGACATGCTTAAAGGGGCTATAATGCTTTAGTTGGGTTCTAAATAATTAATGTTTTAGTTCACAACAAGTATTGTTTCCTCTTTTTATTTGCCACTAAAATGTTATCAGAAAATGGTATGTAAACAATAGTGCAGAGGGGGTTAGTCTAGATTTTCGCCGTCAAAAATGATGCTTATTCAGTAGGAGTAATTCACAGACCTACAACTCACTCTAATAATTTGCAAAAAGGAGACAGATTCATAAAGTACAATTTTTGTGTGTAGTATTACTTCAAACAGAAGGAAAACCTAAAATTGTATTTCCCCATTTTTTTTGGAAAATGATCATTTTTGATGCAGTACTGCCTAAAGAGGATACATTCCCCCAAACTTTTATCACCAGATATAAAAAGACCAATGTTGGCTCTAATCAAATCCCAAAAGGAAAATATTCTGAGACCCCTGGCAAGTTGACTTTTTTGAGGGACAAAACTAGGGTAAATATTACAATTTTACAAGTTCTAAAAACATGCTTTAACGCCTGCTCTAAAAATAGCACATGGGTGACATTTAAAACTTTTAATTTTTTACTAAAGTAAGGGCAATGATAATATTTGTAATGATATAGTTGATTTGGTGATATAATTTAGCACTTTGGCTTGGTGAATTTTTGAAAATAAGATAAAAAACAGTTTTGGCGGGCCCAAAACTGGCTCAAAATGCCCAAAACACAAAATGGCCTGTTACCATGGCAACAGGTCACTTGCTTACCAAGTCCTTTTATATTTAAAAAAAATATAAAAATGCCGAGTACACAAAATATGAAATATTTACTTGGACCCACTCTTAAGAGCTATTAATTATTTGTCGTCATACAAGGCCAAATATAGGCAAGGACAATCAAAAAATTGCATATGCGTTTATATCAACTTCATGCTGGTTGATTCCATTCTCAAAAATTGCGTGAGAAATTAGGTCATAAAAAAGTCGTCTATTAAGGGGAGTCTTGAAATGTAATAAAGTCGTAAATATTATGAGTTGCGTTACAAAACAAAATCTAGACTCCTTTGTACTTATAAGCCTAATGACAAATGGAAAACGTACATCATTGCCATCACAAAACAAATGCCTTTTTGAAGGATTGCTGTTTTATATCACTTGAAATTATATAAAACCCTGAAATAAATTGGGATAACTAAATCATGGATTTGGTTCTTGTCACTCGGTTTATTCAACGTCATAGGTCATCGGAACCTCTTTTTATGAGCCGCAATATACAAGCAAACCACAAACAGCAAACTGAGCAAAAAAACAACAGTCTGTATCTACATAATGTATCTACATTTCTAATGCTGGTCACCGTGCTCATATACTGCCAATTTGTTTGCAAATCTAAAACTTAATAAGCTTTTTTCACATTTTGTTTTAACAATTAGTGGCTGGCACAATTTCTTTTGGGTTTGGTTTCAGTTGCCGTTCCCGACAACAACGGGTATTTAAGCTATAGTCTTCAATTACCCCATTTCCCCCAAAAATATAGTGTGCAATTTTCGTGACATGGATAATTAACAAGAAATATCTTACAGATATAACATCTATTTGGTTAAACTGTGAAATAATTGGTACGCTGGGCTAAAATCCGATACCACTTTTTAAGGTGGTGCGACGTAAAAGTGCCCACGCCGCGAGCGTTCTTAAAATTTGAGCCTGACGCAAATTCTTCCTTGAGAAAAAACTTGAGAATTTTTTTTTTTAGGTGATGTGCATTGTTGCGATTAATATTCAGCTGGTTTTTGCTTAGCATGAAAAGCACAAGCAGTTTTGGCTTGTATAACCTGTTTTAACGAGCAAGCCTTATTTTGTGCTAAGCACATTTTTGTGTTTAGCAGCTCTATGTAAACGTGATGAGACTGGACGTTGTGCAAGGCGACCCGAAACTGAAACCGACCCAATCCGAAACCGGCTTTGCATCAGGTCAAGGGTCAAATCGGTTGTCTTCGTCATTGCAGTCGGGTTGGTTCGGTTTCGGTTTTGTACCCGTTGTATGGGAAAGATAGTCTTGGTGCAAGACGTCCCTGTTTTGTATTTTCACAAATTTCCGCTAATAGAGGGCGCTATCACTCCACCAACCGCTATCACCCAAAGTTTTACAATCATGGATGCCGAGGAAAGCAAAATTGTCGTCAGGCAGTGGTTCTTATGTTGTTCTTGGGTTTTTTTTGCGATCGCCGTCTGTATAGCGATCGTGTGTTTTTTAATATAAAATTCGATTTTTTGTAACAATTTTATTATAGGATATCTAGCACTAACAGACTAACAGTCCATTGTCCATTGTCCGAAGGATTATCACCTCATTCTCATCGATTGCTTTCAGATCTCGCAGGGAGTCATACTACACTCTTGCGGCACCAACCACAATCTATTGTCCGAAGGATTTTGCACTGTAGCCATCCCTTGCAATACATTTTTAACTAAGATCAAATTGTGCCATAAATTTTCAATTTTGTTCCATACATTACGCAATATTTCCCACACAACAGGTCAAACTGTTCTCAAACTGTTTAACCCTAGTAAGTAGTAGCCCAATCCTATATTCATTTCCATACAAAAAAAAGGTCAAACTGTGCTCGATACCCTACTTCATATTCATATCATAATTATACTCTACATATTCACATAACCATTATTATATTTCTATACTCAAGGTCAAACTGTGCTAGAGAGACCCCCTACTGGTCGGATATACCTTGGGTCATTTTCAGGGAGCTGTTAAGCAAATTTGTGTACAACTCTATGCCCCTGATGCTTCAATGGTGATTTAGCTGGTACATACAGTGTCGGAGAGCAACGATCGGGGACAGAAAAATCTCTCTGGCGCGTCGTCTGAATGCATCATTCATGGCGAAGTAGATGACGACGTTCCAAAGACTGTTGGAGAACTGGAGCCAGTAAAGAGCAAAGAAAACACCCAAAGGCTGGCGAACATCGGCCAGGACGCAGGCGACCCCCACGATGGCAATAGGAGCCCAGCAGGCGTAGAAAGTAAACACCATGATGCGGAGAATGCGGAAAAGCTTGGCCGCTTTGCTTCTCTGTCTGCCTTGCTGCTTGGCGAGCCTGGATATCATGTGGGTTCTAATACGGTTTTTTTTCTTCAATTCCATCCACACCTTCACTGAGGTAAAGGAAACGGCGACAAAACTCGGTAGAACGAACACGACGACGTTCAGGACTAGTGACAAGAGCTGTGTTTGGTAGGTGATGGTGCAGGAGTGGAGTAAAGATATATACTTGTTGGAGATATGGCGGGTCAGGAACAGGGTAGTGTAGAAGGGGATTGGAATGAACCAGCAGAAAGCTAGCCCAACCAGTATCTTCGGTTTGGTGACGATTCGGTTGTATCGGAGAGGACGTGTCACGGCAACGTAGCGCTCAATGCTCATCGATGTCAGCGTCAGCAGGGAAGCCTTCTTGGCGATAGCCTCGATGCATCCGGTGACCAGGCACACGGTGTCGCCAAAGGGCCACATGTTGTACACTGAGGGGTACACAGACATACCTGCCACCAGACCAGTAACAAAGTCAGCCAGGGATAGGGACCCGATGAGCAGTCCGTGGCAGTTAAGGAACGATGGTGTGAGTCCCAGCGTGATCAGAGATACCAGACTGCCTAGTGTGGTTAAGGTAGATATCGAACAGATAGTAGCAACTTTCAGCCCGCAGATGACATCGGCGCAGTTTGTAAAATGGTTAGTGCCCAGAGATGTGCCGTTTCCAGACATGTTAATTGATGCTGCCGTTTGATTTTGGGGATGAAGCTCACCTTGTCGTTTGGGTCGCGTGTTTGTTCTTAAATTGCCGAGAGAAGCCAGTGAAACAATTGTCCATCTAAAGGGTCGCTTAACTGCTTTGTTTTTACCAAAATGTCCCTAAGTTGTGTGAAAATGACAACATCCAATACTTCACATCTCAGGCAGATATAGAAACATTAACACATCCAATTATTACAAACAAATTAAAACTGAATGCTGAGAAAACAGAGTTCTTTGTTGCTGCCTCTAAGAACAACTTGTCACATTTTAAAGATGTTTCTCTTAACATTGGAAATTCTACGGTAACCCCCTCAACTAATATTCGGAATTTGGGTGTCATGTTTGACCCTGTCATGTCAATGTCATCTCAAGTTAATTCAGTATGTAGCTCTACTAACTTCCATCTGCGCAACATTGCAAGGATTCGAAAATACATTGATCATGATACTTGTCACCATGTGGTTCGCTGTCTTGTCACTTCTCGTCTCGACTATTGTAACTCCCTGTTATCTGGAATCACCAAAGCACATCTCAAACGCCTCACCAGTATCCAATACAGAGCTGCCAAACTTGTTCTCACTGTTAACTGTTGGAGAGCTCATGGATCCCCCTTACTTGCTAAACTACACTGGCTACCCATGGAGAAACGCATCCAGTTCAAAACTCTTCTATATGTTTTTAAATGTTTGAAGGACATTGCCCCACCTTATCTCTCTGATATGTTTCATCTTCACCAAAGCAATCGTCAAGGACTCCGTTCTTCTTCCGATAGAACTCGGCTTAACACTCACAACTCAAGTTTATCTTATGGCAAACACGCCTTCTCACACTCTGCTGCTGAACTTTGGAACAGTCTCCCAATTAGTGTCCGTGACTCTACTTGTGTTGTTACATTTAAGAGTAAACTTAAAACTTATCTTTTTCCTAAATAGTAGATTAAAGTTTTGTTCTAGTTTGTTTTAATTTATCCTTTCTTTTGTTATGCGCTTTGATCATGTTTTGGAAAAGCGCAGTATAAATGCCTGTTATTATTATTATTATTATTGTCAAGACTACGAACTAAAGCTATATTTATACTCCACGATAAATGTAGGCCTATCTAATGTAAATGTTGCAGCCCTGCTTGCACGTGTAAGTTTAGAGCATGCGCAGTAGACTACATCACAAATTAGAAGGGAAAGAAACCAAAAGATACAATCTCTAGATACATACTTTGACCTTACCGCAGATTGATAAATGAGTGACTATAATGACGTCAACAAAATACACCCCAACGACGCACGTCGTCGACTATACCGCAGGGGCGGAGATTTCTTGTTACATGTGGGGGGGGGGGGGGGGGGTGATTTTTTTCACAGATGAAACATGCGAGCGCGGAGCGCGTAGCCTTTACGGCGTGGGGTCCGGGGCCCGCTTAAGGGCCCCGTGAAATTTTGCATTATAGATGCTCTGTAATGCAATCTGAGGCCATTTAGAGGCATAATTGATGAAGGAAAAAGAAATATACTTTTCTACTTTTCTAAAAATACTTTTCTAATGTTCATTACAAGTCAGTGCAGTATCAGTTCAAAAAACATGCAACACAGTAGTCAGCATTATATGTCTTTCAAAATGCATTAATTACACCAGTGCAAAACAAAAAAGGAAGTTGAGTTTCCGGTAAAAACGCCCAAAAAAATGATCGGTCGGTTGGGAATTTTGTTTTAATGCGGTACATGTACAGTATCTCCTGTGCATCAATTCTCATGGTCGGAGGCTGTTCCACCTATTGCACACGCCGCCGGGCAAAGGGGAAGCCCTCCATTCAATTTGTACAGGGAATTGTGTGTTTTCTATATTTTTGTACAGCAATACAAAAATGAATACCTTTTTTTGTTGGTGTAAGGTGGGAGATTTTATTACTTTATAAAACAATAACATTTTGAAATATCTCGGTGTAGTGTTGGACAATAATTAATTATTTAGATAATTTCCACATAGACAACAACACTATTCATTCCCCTTTGAGTCCAGAGGGTGCGATAACTAACAGCCACCACTGACCACTCAGAGACAAGAAACAAAGCCCGGTGACGTCATGCCGACCGCGAGAATGCAAGTACATTTGTTTTTCCTAAGAGGGTTAGGGGTAATTATCATAAATGGGCGGCTCTAGACCCTCGCGTCATGATTATTCCATAGTTTTAACAATGACGCTAATACACTGTTATTGCTCATTCAACTAGCCCAGAGGTACATTAAAGCACTTTGAAAAACGGCTTCTGTCGACCTCTCACGGTAGCTTAGTGGATAATGGGTTAGGTTATAGATCGTTCGACTGGGGTTCGAATTCGCTCGAATTTTTCATTGATTATTTTGGTCTCCAAGTATATTTTTGGAGTGAGTTTAATTTAAGGGAAAATAAGGATCTGAGAACCTACATGTAAGTGTCTTCCACTCAGTGTGGTGTAGATACGACCATTTATGATAATTACCCCTAACCCTCCTAGGAAAAAAAATACGCGGTCCGGACGTCAAACGTGGTCTGTCTGGTCTCCACGCGCTTCGTTCACATTGAGTAAACATGCGGGAGGCCAATCACAGACCGATCATTACAACAAGTTTGTGCACGCCGCGCCGCGAGTCTTTAACTGGGCGTTTATTCAACTTTACTAAGTCACTTCTTGATTATAATCCCAATGCAGGGAAAGTAACTTACGACACTCGCACTTGCTGGGCTGTGTGGTGCTGGCCTGCCAGGGTATTTGCATGTTATGGACTATACGCAAATTAAGACGCCTACCCGTACAAAGTGGGGGGATGATTACATTGGTCATCCCCCCCAGATCAAAAAGTGGGGGGATATATCCCCCCATCCCCCCCGGGATCTCCGCCCATGCTATACCGTGTATACTACGGGTGTATAGATGAGTCGAGTATACACACCGAGTCATCATTGAACAAGGAAAATGCAGTTGCACCTTTAAAACGACCGTGATATTTCACGGAGATTTAACAGTGAATTAAGGGTGAAACTGCATTTCTATTATTTAAGAACTATAGTAGTGACACTACACAAGTTAAGCGTGATCAATGCCACAAATGTCACAGTGACCGTGACATTTCACGGAGATTTAACAGTGAATTAAGGGTGAAACTGCATTTCTATTATTTAAGAACTCACAGTGACACTACACAAGTTAAGCGTGATCAATGCCACAAATGTCACAGTGACAGTGGCATTGATCACGCTTAACTTTTGTACTGATGTCTCGCGCGCCAAAAGGTGTGCAGGGGCGGATGCCGGAATTTATGAATGTGGGGTCCTAGCCATGGGCGGAGGGTGTGGGGGTCCTAGCCATGGGCGGGGGGTGTGGGGGCTCCCCCCCCCCAAATTTTGTTTATATTGTTTTTACAGTAGAAGCTCTGAGGTGCATTCTGGGACATTATGAGCCTATTTTTTTAAATATATTTTGATCGTTTTGATCTATTGAGAATCTTTTACAGAAAGCACCACGCTGCTATTTTGCTCTGATATAAAAAATACATTAAACAAAATAAAAATATCCAGTCCAAAAATGTTTGGGTTCGGACCCCAGGACCCCTCCCCTGGATCCGCACCCGGGTGTGGTTGATTTTGTTTTCTACAATACTTAGTTTTTTTACGAATCAGAAATCAGAAAACACAAGTTTGATCTGAGCGTATAAGTTGCAACGTGACAGTGGCTCATTGTGGATAGAAAAGTCCCTATCCCCGAAACGATGAATACATACCTTCAGCGCAGTCAGTTGTTTTGAATAAAAGTATAAATAAAATAAAATGTTTACAGAAGTGCACTTTTCATTAAAATGAATGTCAAATAGTTTTCAGTTTCACACATAAAGAGGAGTAAAACAATAACCTATAGTTTAGACTAAATACAAACAAGCAGTTTCTCATCCTAGCGCGCATCTTTTTTTTGGCTGCCGCATCCAATGTTTTTCCTCCGATTTGTTTTTTATTATCAAAAACAAACAATTTTATTTCTTCACATCGGCATTTTTCTCTCGATCGCAATTCTTATCTTTTGCAGTCACACAGAGCATGGTATTAACATACACAAACCTCGTGTGAATACCTTGGTAATGGAAGACTTACCAATCATATTGAATAAAAAGTCCTTGTGGCGGATGCTCGCTAATGCTCCGGCCTCAACCGACAATGATGACGATGATGAATTCCATCATCCTCCTTTTCCCCCAAATAAATATTCGGCGTTAAAAAAACGAGAAAACAGTAGACAATTTCATTGTTGCTCAGCAAATCCATTTGCGGAATTTAAACAGCATTAATCCACCACTTAGGGTACTATTGTCGTGAAGGAAGCTTACAATTTTAATATAATTAATAATGTTTATATCTTCTTATTTGATGCGTCTTAGGTTAGATCGCATTAATTATTAAAAGCTTTTTACAAAATTGCTGGACAAAAACATGTCCCTCCTGAATACTGAAATAGTGCTTGCACTTTCGACAAGTAAAATGGAAGAGGTTGTCTTTAGCAAAGTGAAACATGAAAAGGTGGTGTACGTCCATAGCGCTATATTAAATTACTAGAGCGCTAACTCTTCATTCTTACGCGCGGAGATACTTTGAATTCATGCTGTGCGCAGACATTTTGAATTCATGTGCGTGTTGTAGAACAAAATAAAAAGAGATGGATTTAATTTTAAAAGTGTACTCTAAATGCAACGCGCGTGCAAGTAAAACAGACGCAAACAACTTTAGGCGCGTCATGTCAGTTAAACAAAAGTCACGGCAAAATCAACTGCACGCAGCGCGCGGATACGCACGCGCATTTGCGCTCATTTTGCTGGGCCCAATTTCTTGGCTCTGCTAACCGCAGAAATCCGCGCTTACGGTCAACATTTTACGCTAAACCGCGCTAGCAGAACAATTTTGCGCTAACCCTGTAAGCACAGAATCCTTAGTTACGGGATATACGCATGCTCAGAGACCTAACGCGTGAAATACGTTTACCGTAAGCACCGAATTTTCTGCTATAGTAAGCAAGGATTTTTCGCTAATGGTAAGCGGAGCCAAGAAATTGGGCCCTGCGTTCGTGGTCGTTTCGGTTTGGGGCGTGACGGCTTCGGTGGCGCACTGTATAGAATACAAACGCAGATATGCAAATAGCCGTACAAAAGCCGTACCAAATGTTGAGGTTTCCAAAGGTTTGTGCGCAAACATGGATGCGCCCAGCAGGCATCAATGTGTACATCGAGCCAGCGCTCTAGTATCAATGAACAACATACATGTAATTCAATTTTGAAAGTGAAATCTGGTATTGGTAGCTGCTTTGTCAATTAAAACAAACGTAATTGTAATTGCTTTTGTGGCAATAATCCATCCAAGTTCCGAATATAACTTCGTTCTATGTTTGTCTTCGGTCAGTTCGTCAACTTTCAGATAGAGGAACGTTGAGCTGATAGTTCCTTCTTCCTCCCGCTGGTTTTCCTCTTAATTTAAAAAAAATCCTTCAAAGCCTCGACATTCCAGTGTTCAATTACATCTAAAGACAAAGCAGAAGAATCCTCTGAGGACATTGCCAAAGTTATTTGAGAAAAAAAATATATAAAACGCGACAGTAGAAATAGAAAAATAGCATCCGCCACGCGCGACACGAGTACGTTGCCAACGGCGACACCATTTGTTTATCTGCAATAACCCTTGACACTACCCATAGTGCACTGCGCGCGTGAGATGTCGAAGTGGCTTATTGTCTTGGGAAATTGTGGCAGGCCGTTCGAACTCCTTCCATTTTATAGCTCCATGGTAATAACCCATTTTCGGAAGGCTGATTTAGTGATTGGCGCAACGCCGGCTAGGCTGCTGTGCCAAAAGTGTCCAGAAATTGGGCAACGTCATGATGTAAGTCCCGTTTAAGATATTTAGGAATCTATTTCTCACCAAATATGAGACGTCATCGATGAGAACACGTAGATCTAGATGAACAAAGCCACTCAGCTTTTTTTCAGTGAAATTTACGTCCCACAAAATGCTCAGGTTCGTAGTTATGATATGTTGAGGCTTGGAAAACGAACACTGATCATCCACCAATGGAAGTTGCCATTTTTACCATAGAGCCAAACGGGCTTCTTGAGGGCGCCCTCGATTGTACACGTGATATGTTCCACTGATCTCTGTTCCCCAGTGGGCCCCAACAAAGTGCGTCACCAACGTTGAAATGTATCTCATTCATTCTTCCATATCACTGCTATATCCTTTTTTAACGTATCCATAGAAACAAATGAGTGGGTTTGAAGCAGGATTTTTCACAATTTATCGAATATTATTGCCCTTTTTAGGGAAGGTATTTGTTATCGTCGTTTGAGTATTTGTGCACAATCTCCACGTGTATCAGCAATATGTCAACGTTTAATTCCCCACCCCGGTTTTTTCATTTTCAATAGAATTGTTGTCATTGGATGATAAATATTAAGGTAAATAACAACCTTTTTCAACTACAAAAGACAAGATGTTAAGATTGGATGCCAAAAACTCTTTATTTTTCGCGTGAGAAAATTGTTCCCCCCTATTTTGAGAATGGTCGGTACCACAGCGTTTCGCAATCACAGCCTCGAAGGGCCCCCCCTCCGCCCCCGCCCCCCTGGTTTCACCACTGATCTCTATCAGTATCAGTATCAGTGAGTTCCACTCACTAAATACGGCGCTCATTGTAGGGGTTTAGGGTTAAGAGTTATCAAATCAAATTTGAATTATTCAAAGTCAAATGTCTTTTGTAAGGTATTTTCTCTATGCTTTACGGGTTTTTATTTCATTTTATGACATGGAGACCATTAAAAAAGCTTCCAAATAATGTACAACTGGGCCTTCTAGGTGCTATACTTTTTGAAGCATTAGACAAATAATAAATGTTTGTGAGTGCGATGGTAAGAATAATTTCACGAGGTGTTCTATTCCATGAGGCAAAACCGAGTTGAATGGAACATTCCATCTGTCACTAATGAAATGATTCTTTTCATCGCACAAATGTAAAACATTCACTAGGCCTATTTGTTTCATACCACGTCTTGAATAAATCCTCGCCATCTGATTGGTCAGAGTGCGACCACGCAATGAAAGTTCTATTCACCGTCGAATATAACTTTTGGCTGTGTGGCAGTGTGCCGTGCGAGGAAACAAATAGTTCAACGCAGTTCCGAGGTCATGCTAATTAGTCCAAAGTTCACTGACCCGTATCTCAAAAAACTAATGGGCCAAATACAAAAGACAAAATTGTTTTGGGAATTTGTGATAAATGTACAGGCCAATTATAACACCAAATATTTCAATCTGCGAGGGTCGGGACACTGGGGTGAAAATGGTGTTGATTTGACACGAAATGACCCAGCCATAGAGGGGAGTTTAACAAAACAGTAGAGTGAAACTGTTCAACTGTTGTTCAGCCTTCAATTCCATTTCTTGTTTTGCAAGACTATGTGGTAAATTTGGCTGACAATTTTGTTTATATCGCTTGAACAAAGACAAGCTTTGCTCAACAAAACACATAACAAAACCCACAGTCGAGATCAGGTTTCCCCGTGGAACTAAAATGACACTGACCCCCCCCCCCCCCCCTAAACAAACTAAAAACTAAACAAATGATATAAACAAATTGATGACTTTACTTGATGACTCTGATTCTGGCAAATGAAAACCTTGAAATAAATTGGGAGAACTAAATCATGGATTTGGTTCTTGTCACTCGGTTTATTCAACGTCATAGGTCATTGGAACCTCTTTTTTTGAGCCGCAATATACAAGCAAACCACAAACAGCAAACTGAGCAATACAAAATAAAATTACTTTTAAAAGGCCAAATACAAAAACATGTTTAGCGTCCTGCTTTTTTTTTTTTAAAGTTAGGAGGTCTTTTTTATTTTCAAAATGGTTGTCCGACACCTTCCGGGATATTTTTTTAAAGATGGTCTCCAACAGACGTACGTACCTATGGACTATTTCCACAGCATGTACACAGTGATGCGAAATTCTAAAAATAAGATCTTATTTTTTTCACGCTAAACATGATTTTATTTTTATTTGGCATAAATAAAAATCGGTGACGTAACAATATGGTGCGCGCAAGCTTAAAGTTATAGTATACAATTAGTCAGTTGTGCATTTTTATCGTTTAAATCAGGAAAAGTTCTCGAAATCTAAAGAATGGTGCTTGACAACTAACCTGACAAAGTTTTAGCTATCTGAATTCTAACAAAAATAATATTCAAAGATTTAGATTTTGAACCAGTAACTAATGGAAATTTCCAAATGTGCGTCTCTTGAAGCGCACTTTTGGACTTTTTTTATTTTCTTTAAAATTACTGCATGCCAGAAGGAGTAATTTCCTAGGGAGTTAATAGTGTTATTAATATCTTTATATCAAGTAAGCGTTTCAACAGTAAGCTGTGATACCAAATAGAGTCACTGCTAATGCTGCTGGCTCAGTGGCCGAAATCTAGTTGTACTTATCAGGTAGAAGGTTTGAAAACACCCCCCCCCCCCCTTCCCAATTGGAATCACCACCCATAAGTAAACAAAAATCAATCTTGGATTAAAAGCAACTTCTTAAAGGTAGGATACACCATTTGCAAATATAGAAAAAAATTACTACCAAATTATTAAGAAATATCTTACTTATTTGAATGTAAATAATGATTGTAGGCATCCAGCAAAACGATTGCTCTAGATATCCTGTAAATGTTTCAAAAAATTGAATTGTATAAACCAAAATTCATTATCGCCGGACAAAAACAACATAAGAAAAACTGCCCGATTCCGGTTGAAAACGAAAGTCGTTTGTCTTGCTTTTCTCAGCAACCATGATTGTAAAAGTTCTCGAAATCTAAAGAATGGTGCTTGACAACTAACCTGACAAAGTTTTAGCTATCTGAATTCTAACAAAAATAATATTCAAAGATTTAGATTTTGAACCAGTAACTAATGGAAATTTCCAAATGTGCGTCTCTTGAAGCGCACTTTTGGACTTTTTTTATTTTCTTTAAAATTACTGCATGCCAGAAGGAGTAATTTCCTAGGGAGTTAATAGTGTTATTAATATCTTTATATCAAGTAAGCGTTTCAACAATAACTTGGTCGGTCACTTTTTGGATGGTTGCAAAGGTACATGTACTTTCCCTTTAAGCAGGTCTACACCATGAAACAATTTTCAAGCACAACCTTTCTGCTTGCAGTTAAGCAGCGCTATATCATTTTATATTTATACATATTTGTTCTAAGCCCAAGTTTTAAATATTTGAATATTCGGTCATAATGCAGTTTCAAATACTAAATTGGTGGAAAATGAACAGCCCTACACTCATTGCTTCTCCCCACCCAGGAGTATTGGGTACTTGCGAGGGTGGAGATGGTTGTTATTAGCTTTGCACCGAAACAGCAGCATTGAGCTGTATACTCCCCAGGGAGCCGAGATGATAATTGGAATGTTTTGTGGGCCAAATGAGCAGGAATAATAATGACAGCACCTTGAGTACCGGTCCTGGTAGATAGTGCGCTAATATAAGAACTGCCTATTACTATTTCACTTAATGGGCACTTTGGGAGACAAATTAGCGATAGTTTTGATTCACTTGGGAGACAGTGGCACTTAGGGAGACATTTCAGTGTCTCCCTAAGTGTCTAGCTACCCCACAAAACGATATTTGGGAGGTAATTTTGCTAGGAGAAGACAGATTTGGGTCTAAATAGCATAAATATGAAATTTCGTGGAAAAAGCTCCAGGTAAAAACGGGTTAGGTTACAATAAAGATTGTGCACGACTCTATGGGATTGTCTCCCAAAGTGCCCATTTGGAGGTAATACAATTATTATTATTATTACTATTAAAATAGTCTAAAGATTGCCAGCTGGCAATCGTTGGAAATTGATGCAAAATGGGAACAGGGCCTAAGGATGTAAGTTGTATTTTACAGAATTGCCCTATTGTATGGTGTTCTATATGTGCCAACGATTGAAGAAACAAATCGTGCGTTATATTATTTTTTTAGCGTAATTTTTATTTTATTTTTCAATTTTTTATTTTTTTTAGTGTAATTTTTTATTTTTTTTATATATTTTTTTTTTTTTTGTAAGACTTTTTTTTTTTTAGTGTAGGCCTAATATTTTTTTTTTTTAAAGATTTTTTTTTTTTTTTTAAGATTTTTTTTTTGAAATTATAATTTTTTTCCGGCGTCGCATTTTTTTTTCTCGGGAGTCCAGAAAGTACGGAGCCCCTGAAGGGACATTAAAAACAACAATTTTCTCGTGCACACGACATAATTTGTGATTTTCCGGGAACCCTTGATGGAAATCCATGTTTACTGATTACGATTGGCTAGAGCGTGGAGGCAGAATTTAGAGTAAACAGTAAGTAATCTTATTGAATTGTTTAGACAGGCATTTAGTAAGTAGGCCGTACCAAGGTAATATTTTCATGCCAGGGGAAATATGTTTCCAGCGTACCCTGAATCTGAAATATGTGGTGAATTTATTATTGAATGTTGATGATAGGGAGGAACGGTATGTCACTCTAATAGTCTAGTGGGATTTCAAAAAAAAAGGAAATTTGGCAATTGGCAATTGGCAATTTGGCGGTTATGCAAATTATCAAAATTAGACGGTTAAAAACTCAAAATTTTGCTTGAAAACCGGGTTTATCGGATTCAGCATACCTGAATTATTCTAAAAAGTCTGTTTTCCAACTTTTACCCAAAATGCCCCTTGATCCTTATGCACGGCCTTTTTTTTTTTTCGGATTCAGGGTACGCTGGAAACATATTTCCCCTGGCATTAAAATATTACCTTGGTACGGCCTAATTACTAAATGCCTGTCTAATCAATTCAATATGATTACTTACTGTTTACTCTAAATTCTGCCTCCACGCTCTAGCCAATCGTAATCAGTAAACATGGATTTTCATCAAGGGTTCCCGAAATATCACAAATTATGTCGTGTGCACGAGATAATTGTTGTTTTTAATGTCCCTTCAGGGGCTCCGTACTTTTGTGACTCCAGAAGAAGAAAAAATGCGACGCCGAAAAAATAAAATGCGACGCCCCCCCAAAAAAAAGGGGCGCCAAAAAAACAAAATGCGACGCCGAAAAAAAAAAATAAAAAAAAATAATAATCGTTCAAAAAACAAATCTTAAAAAAAAAAAAAAAAAAAATACTATTGCAATATACAAGCAAAATAGCAAAAGAATAAATGGTTGGAATATCACATCTGCCAACGTTAAACATCCATTATTTGTTTGACACAACACCTGAATAAACCCTCCTCATCTGATTGGTCAAAGCGCGACCAGTGGTGTGACGTCCAAAAACATTCACTGTGAGATTTGCCGGAGTTGAAATGTGTTCACTTTTGCGAATTTTTAGCACAATAACTTGCCCCGATTTCACAAAGTCCTAAGAGAGCATTTTTCAATGAATTTGACTAGGCACTGTACTAGGAATTATTAAGAAAAATCTTACTCATTTGAAAGTAAATAATGATTCTAGGCACCCAGCAAAATAATTGCGCTAGATACCCTGCAATAATTCTGAAAAACATAATTTTCTAAAGAAAAATTCGCGATCACCGTCCATAAGAATAACTGTCTGGCGCCGGTTAAAAACAAACGCTGTTTTCGTGCTTTTCTCGGCATCTATGATTGTAAAACTTTGGACAGGTCAGTTAAACGTTATTTACTATAAAATACAACCCCTCAAATCTACCCATTTATGACAATTCAAGCAATTACCATATTGTGCATAATTCGACTGTCATGTACGGATATCACTGTCATAATCCTTTGTTTTGGCATCCGCTGTGATACCAAATAGAGTCACTGCTAATGCTGCTGGCTCAGTGGCCGAAATCTAGTTGTACTTATCAGGTAGAAGGTTTGAAAACACCCCCCCCCCCCCCCCCTTCCCAATTGGAATCACCACCCATAAGTAAACAAAAATCAATCTTGGATTAAAAGCAACTTCTTAAAGGTAGGATACACCATTTGCAAATATAGAAAAAAATTACTACCAAATTATTAAGAAATATCTTACTTATTTGAATGTAAATAATGATTGTAGGCATCCAGCAAAACGATTGCTCTAGATATCCTGTAAATGTTTCAAAAAATTGAATTGTATAAACCAAAATTCATTATCGCCGGACAAAAACAACATAAGAAAAACTGCCCGATTCCGGTTGAAAACGAAAGTCGTTTGTCTTGCTTTTCTCAGCAACCATGATTGTAAAACTTCGGACAGGTCAGTTAAACGGTATTTACTATGAAATATAACCCCCTAAATCCACCTATTCATGAAAAATTAAGCAATTACTAATGGTGTATACTACCTTTAAACAAATTTGGTATTTAATGCAATAAATATGGTGTATTTTCACGCACTTTCATGCTGCAATTTTTCAATGGATTAAGCCCATTCCATCTCAACCAATGCAGCCGAGATGTAAGTTCTGTGCCGTATTGACCATTCAAGTGAGAGACGTAACAATTTTTAAACCACCATGCTCCATGATATTCAATTGCACAATTACGCAAATCATCTTGATCATTTTCTTTATTCTTTGTTGAGAAGGGAACTCCTTTGTGGTAACTAAGAGAGTCACCGGCAGTGCCGCTGGCATCGTATCGACCAATATTCAGCTTGTACTCGCCAGTGGATATTTGGAAATCTGCGTACTTTGCCCATGCCGTGTTGCCGTTCCAGTCCTCTAAGTCAACTCGTAGCTCCCATGATCCACGTGAATCATCAGACGTCAGAGTCACCAAGTTGTCATTACCCAACCAGAACTCACCGGACAGATCTCCAAAGCCAGACTGGTAGTCGGCCCAGTTACGGTAGAAGTCCTCGCTGCCACCTTGTCGCCTCTGAAACACGATCCATCCCCCGCCGTCAGTTTCCATGTCACAGTAGACACAAAGACTGTCATTGCCGAATCCCTCTGGGTAGATTGTGTAGATACCGCTTGAACGATAACCGGCATCTAAGAGCATCTTGCAACTTCTGTAGTTATCCAAGGAACTATCAGCCAGTGAGTAGCGAGGTGTGTCCTCATCTGCATCAAAGTACACGCTCCCTTGAGTTGCATTGAAGTAGTCGAGATGCTGCCGTCTTATGGCAAGGTTTAACTCACACATTTTACTGCAGTCATTAAAGTTAAAAGACTTGCAATGTTGATCCATGCTGCATTCACGTCCGCAGATGACACGATATTGTACAATTTTGGTTGCAAACGCAAACCCCTTTAGGGCGCGATTTTCTGCGGCATAAAACGCATGTTTCCCTGCATAAGAAGTTCCATATCCAGAGACGGACGAGGTAGCTCCCTGACATATGATGAATATTATGTGAAATAGTTGCAACCCAGTAAAGGTCAGTTTCGCCATTGCTTCCATTACTTAAAGGATTTGTTAAAATCAGATGACTTAACGTCAATCACAGTTTGTTTTATTTGTTTTTGTATAATGTGCGTCACATAGTTGAAATCACAGGATTGAAAAAAGTCTAGCGATTTGTCGTGTCTGATTGAACTATCCACAATGGTTGTTCAGCGACTATACAAGTCAAGCCGTACTGCTTTCGGCTGCTGTCCTCTCTATACAAATGCTAGGATGCTCCTGCGATACAGAGGCCTGGTGATGGTGGGACTTGGTATAGTTAACAGAAAGGAATGAGTTGAGGCAGACGATGTGTATCTCTTATTCTCGCTGATTGGTTATCCAAGTGAGTGCGTCATCCACGTCAGCGGCTAGTAATTGGTCAGTATTCCTGCTGTTACAAACCGTAGCCTTTGATTTGCTGATGTTTTATCGTAAGCTGATTACCTCATCGGTCTGTGAGATTCTGGATAAACGTTAAGCGCTGAAGGCACGGACAATCGGGAGATTGCATATGCGTTCATATCAATTTCACGCTGGTTGATTCCATTCTTAAAACTTGCATGAGAAATTAGGTCAAGGAAATTGTGTCTTTTAAGAGGAGTCTTTACAATTATTAAAGCTTTACAAATGGCAACACAAACTGTCTATAATATTGATTAAGTGCCAGTGAATCTAATGAGATTGAGAGGCAATTATCTGGTTACTATGCCAACTCCTTCTACCGAAGGCCACAAGCTGATTACGTTCAAAGAAGAACGATTTATACCAAACCTAAATTGACAGCTTGAAATGTAATAAAGTCGTAAATATTATGAGTTGCGTTACAAAACATAATCTAGATTCCTTTGTACTAAAATTTGTTTTTTTTAACTTAAATGCCTTTTTTAAGGATTGCTGTTTTATATCACTTGAAATTATATAAAACCCTGAAATAAATTGGGATAACTAAATCATGGATTTGGTTCTTGTCACTCGGTTTATTCAACATTATAGGTCATCGGAACCTCTCTGTTTTTGAGCCGCAATATATAAGCAAACCACAGAGAGCAAACTGAGCAAAAAACATTCCCAAATAACAGTCTGGGCCCAATTTCATAGCACTGCTTAACTACAGGTTAGATACACCATTGGTAATTGATGGAATTTTCATGAATGGGTGGATTTGGGTTTTTTTATTTTCTAGTAAATATCGTTTAACTGACATGTCCAAAGTTTTACAATCGTAAATGCCCCAAAAAGCACAAAAAACAGCAAACGGCTATCGCGAATTTGTTTATATAAAATAAATGTTTCGGAATAATAATTATTACAGGATATCTAGCGCAATCATTTTGCTGGAATCATGATTTACTTTCAAATAAGTAAGATATTTCTTAATATTCCGATGCTGTGCTTAACACAGACTGTCATTTAATAGAGACTGTTAACAGTAAGCACAAGAAAGGCATGCTTAACCACAGCGGAAAAAAAATTGCTTAAATAACAAATCGGTGACGTAACAATAGAAATCTCCAAGTGCGCGCAAGCTTAAAGTTATAGTATACCATTTGTCAGTTGTGCATTTGTATCGTTTAAATCAAGAAATCTAAAGAAATCTAAGGAAATCAAAATCTAAAGAAAGGTGTTTGACAACTAACCTGACAAAGTCTTAGCTCTGTGAATACTGTAAATTCTAAGAAAATAATATTCAAGGATTTAGATTTTGAACTAACAACTAATGGAAATTTCCAAAAGTGAATCTTTAAGACGCACTTTTTGACTTCTTTTATTTTTTTCTTCAAAATGACTGCATGCCAGAAAAAAATAATTTCACAGGGAGTTAATAGTGTCATTAATATCTTTACATTTTTCAGTTTTCTGATGGAGTAAGCCCAACCTTTTTGCTTCCGGTTAAGCAGCACTATGACATTTTTTTAATATTTTTTTTTTAAGCTCAAGTTTTGAATATTCAAAATGTTTGTGATAATGCAGTTTCAAATATTAAATACTAATTAGTAAAGAATGAACAGCCCTACACTCATTGCTTCTCCCCACCCAGGAGTATTGGGTACTTGCGAGGGTGGAGATGGTTGTTATTAGCTTTGCACCGAAACAGCAGCATTGAGCCGTATACTCCCCAGGGAGCCGAGATGATAATTGGAATGTTTTGTGGGCCAAATGAGCAGGAATAATAATGACAGCACCTTGAGTATCGGTCCTGGTAGATAGTGTGCTAATATAAGAACTGCCTATTACTATTATTATTACTATTATTAAAATAGTCCAAAAATTGCCATCAGGAAATAGTAGGAATTTTAAGAAATAAATAGGAAAATGTAGGAATACTTGAAAGAAGGGGGTAAAGCAACAAGGAAAGGTGTCCACCCTGGACCCCTTTCCTTGTGGCTTTACCCCTTCTGTTTTTGTTCCTATCCCGCCTTTGATCCTACCCACACTGACCTCACCCTTTAATCCCTCAGCCTAATCCTCCTTTTGTTGTTTGTTCCATTGAACTCTGTGCTTTTTTCTTTTGTGTTTTTTTCAGCGTCCATGATGTGCATCATGCTGTATATTGCCCTATATATGTTTGTTTCTTGTACACAGTCATTTAGTCTCTGAAGAAGATCTTGTTAAGATCGAAATATTAGGCCCTCTTAACTTATTTGATTTGTATATTTCAGGTCATTCCAGCCAGTAAGCAGTTTGCAGCAGTATTAATCTTATTCACGATGAATTATTAAGTTATATACTGGGTAGTTCCTCAGTAAATATTAACAAACACTTGTTGTTACAAAAGCGAGCTGCTCGCATCATAATGCTAGTCACCGTGCTCCGTACTGCCAATTTGTTTGCAAATCTAAAACTTAATAACTTTTTTTACATTTTGTTTTAACAATTCGTGATTGGGACAAATTCGTTTGGGTTTGCTTTGCTGTTCCCGACAACAACGGATATTTAAGCTATAGTCTTCAATTATTCTATTTCCCCAAAAAATATAGTGTGCAATTTTCGTGACATGGATAATTAACAAGAAATATCTTACAGATATAACATCTATTTTGTTAAACTGTGAAATAATTGGTACGCTGGGCTAAAATCCGATACCACTTTTTAAGGTGGTGCGACGTAAAAGTGCCCACGCCGCGAGCGTTCTTAAAATTTGAGCCTGACGCAAATTCTTCCTTGAGTAAAAACTTAAGAATTCTTTTTTCAGGTGATGTGCATTGTTGCGATTAATATTCAGCTGGTTTTTGCTTAGCATGAAAAGCACATGCAGTTTTGGCTAGTATAACCTGTTTTAATGAGCAAGCCTTTTTTGTGCTAAGCATATTGTTGTGTTTAGCAGCTCTATGTAAACGTGATGAGACTGGACGTTGTGCAAGTCGACCCGAAACTGAAACCGACCCAATCCGAAACCGGCTTTGCGTCAGGTCAAGGGTCAAATCGGTTGTCTTCGTCATTGCAGTCGGGTTGGTTCGGTTTTGGTTTTGTACCCGTTGTATAGGAAAGATAGTCTTGGTGCAAGACGTCCCTGTTTTGTATTTCCACAAATTTCCGCTAATAGAGGGCGCTATCACTCCACCAACCGGTTCGTGGGCACTGTGTTCGTGGGTGATAGCCACAGACATAAATAACCTATAGACGGACAGCGCTTATGGAAATCGACGTCCAGGTACCGTAATTTCGACGGCGCCTGACTAAGTATGAAATCGTGGGCGGAAGTGATTGAAAAATGTGCACGAGTCCCAGGACTGCACATTTTTGCGGAATATTTACTGGATGCCTAGAATCATTATTTACTTTCAAATGAGTATTATATTTCTTAATAATTCGGTAGTAAATATTTTCGATATCTGCAAATGGTGTATACTACCTGTGTGCACGACTGGGTCTGTAGGAATACACAGACCCTTGAATTGCTTGAATTATCATGAATGGGTGGTTTTGCCGTTTTGGAGGGTTGTATTTTATGTTAAATATCGTTTTAACTGACCTGTCCGAAGTTTTACAATCATGGATGTTAAGAAAAGCAAGAAAAACGGCGTTCCTTTGTAACCGGCGTCAGGCAGTGGTTCTTAGTCTGTTTTCCGCGAATTTCAAATGTAAACCTGCGCAGTAGACCTGCGCAGTAGACCTGCGCAGTAGACCTGCGCAGTAGACCTGCGCAGTAGACCTGCGCAGTAGACCTGCGCAGTAGACCTGCGCAGTAGACCTGCGCAGTAGACCTGCGCAGTAGACCTGCGCAGTAGACCTGCGCAGTAGACCTGCGCAGTAGACCTGCGCAGTAGACCTTTAGCGCTTCCAAGTTATCAGCAACGCGCGTTAATTTTGCCCCGTGAACAAGATGGCGCATTATTACCGTGAAACACCTTATTGTCCAATCACAAAATGGCAACAAGGCTACGACTATTGCGCAGTATGGCAGGAACAACCGCCATTTAAAAAAATCGTGGGCAAACTGTTCGGCAGTCATCATAGAGATCAGTGGTCATCACACAGTACAGTAACGTTAGTCGAAATTTCACTCTGGCGCCCCCTGCTGTCCGTCTATAGGTTATTTATGTGTGGTGATAGCGGTTGGTGGAGTGATAGCGCCCTCTATTAGCGGAAATTGGTGGAAATACAAAACAGGGACGTCTTGCACCAAGACTATGGGAAAGATTGCATACGTAGTGAAAAAATATAAAATGTTTGGCACAGTTTGACCTTAGTTATGAATTGATTGCGAGTGATGGTGCAATGGTGTAGGCCTATGTCTTGGTACTGCCGGTGCGAAATCCTTTGACAATAGATTGTGGTTGGTGCCATGAGAGTGTGGAATCCTGGTGAGGTCCAGAAGCAATTGATAGCTGGTAATAATAAGGTGATCCATCGGACAATCCACTGAATCTTCGCAGCTAAAACGAAGACAAAGATATCGAAAAAGATGATTCGGAATCTGAAATGGACGTAGAATATTATGACGAATCATTTGATGAAGATGGGTCTTGTTCTGAGTTGTAAGATAATGCCGCCTTATGATTAGATTATTATGCACGACTTACAGCCGGGTGAAAAACACAATTTACAATCGTCCAAACATCTCGTGTGTTTCTCTTTCGATTTGTACCCCGCTTGACATGTGTCACAACATTAAATCCTATTTAATTTATTAATTTATTTCGAAATTATTTGTACAAGAAAATATGAATGATGAAAAACCAACTCTCAGACTTTGGACTTCTTTTATTTTCTTTAAAATGACTGCATGCCAGAAGGAGTAATTTCCTAGGGAGTTAATAGTGTCATTAGTATCTTTAATATTCCACGAATGGAAAAACCATGGCCTTTGATTGGTTGAATGTTAACACAATGAAGGCATACTATTCTTCTTGCCCCGTGTATGGAGAAAACAAAGCAATTGCAATATTTAGTTCAGTTGCTTGTTGTCATATTAAAAAAAAAGCACCAACTGCTGCGACCAATTCCACGCTTTTTGATTTTATGAAAAAGGTAGTAGAGCTACATGTATCATTCGGTAATAAAGGCATCTTTACTTTTTAGCGGCAGTCTGAACAATAAGCACTCCTCCTAACGATAACATGAAAACCTCTCGTGATATTGCTTCAGTTTCTGCGACATATTGTTGCAACAATGGTTATAAATCTTTATACTAATAATAGAGTGATGGCCACAAGGTAATTACTTTAAGTTTAGAAAAAAATTACCAAACCTTTATTAAAGGCATGAAATTATGAAATTTGAAGGTACCGTAAGATTTTTTTAATTTTTTTTGTTTTTTTGGGGGGTTGTATTGTATATTTCGCGGGCCGCAATTTCTTGACTCTGCTTACCGTTAGCGAAAAATCCCTGCTTACTATAGCAGACAATTCGGTGCTTACGGTAAACGTATTTCACGCGTTAGCAAGGAATTTTGGTCTCTGAGCATGCGTACATCCCGTAACTAAGGATTCTGTGCTTACAGGGTTAGCGCAAATATTTTTTGCTAGCGCGGTTAGCGGAAAAAAAGTGACCGTAAGCGCGGAATTCTGTGGTTAGCAGAGCCAAGAAATTGGGCCCGGATCGTCTGTTCCCGACGCTAGCTCTCAACATTATTTTCTTACATAATGGGTGATGGAAGATTTTACCGAGACGTCGCGTCCGCACTGGATATTCTGGCTCGGTTAAACTGACCTGGTCAATCTTCCTGGGCACCTTTGGCTCGGTTAAACTACCCACGCGGTGTGGGTAAGTTACCTGTGAGGAAAGTTACTCAGGCTGTTCGCACTGGACTTGAAATGGTTAAGTTACCCATTAGCTCGATTAGTTTGCTCAAATTAAGTCCAGTGCGGACATGGCTTTAGAGAAAAAAAGTGTTTAGAGAAATTCCTATTTCCTTTCAAGTACTAGAATCTGATTCTGGCAAATGAAAACATTGAAATAAATTGGGAGAACTAAATCATGGATTTGGTTCTTGTCACTCGGTTTATTCAACGTCATAGGTCATTGGAACCTCTTTTTTGAGCCGCAATATACAAGCAAACCACACACAGCAAACTGAGCAATACAAAATAAAATTACAGTCTAGGCCCAATTTTATAGCAATGCTTAACAGCAAATGTTGTGCCTCTGTCATTTCATAAAGCCTGTTTAATATAATTAAGCACAAGAAAAGCATGCTTAACCAGAGAGGAATACAAATACAAAAACATGTTTAGCGTCCTGCTTTTATTTTTAAAGTTAGGAGGTCTTTTTTTTCTTTCAAAATGTTTGTCCGACACATTCCGGGCTATTTTTTTAAGATGGTCTCTAACAGACGTACGTACTTATGGACTATTTCCACAGCATGTACACAGTGAGCGAAAGTCTAAAAAAAGGATCTTATTTTTTAAATATTTTGTTCACGCTAAACATGATTTTATTTTTATTTGGCTTAAATAAAAATTGGTGACGAAACAATATAGTGCGCGCAAGCTTAAAGTTATAGTATACAATTAGTCAGTTGTGCATTTTATCGTTTAAATCAGGAAAAGTTCTCGAAATCTAAAGAATGGTGCTTGACAATTAACCTGACAAAGTTTTAGCTCTCTAAATTCTGACAAAAATAATATTCAAAGATTTAGATTTTGAACCAGTAACTAATGGAAATTTCCAAATGTGCGTCTCTTGAGGCGCACTTCTGGACTTTTTTTATTTTCTTTAAAATGACTGCATGCCAGAAGGAGTAATTTCCTAGGGACTTAATAGTGTCATTAATATCTTTACATGAAGTAAGCTTTTCAACAATAACTTGGTCGGTCACTTTTTGGATGGTTGCAAAGGTACATGTACTTTCCCTTTAAGCAGGTCTACGCCATGAAACAATTTTCAAGCACAACATTTCTGCTTGCAGTTAAGCAGCGCTATAACATTTTATATTTATACATATTTGTTCTAAGCCCAAGTTTTAAAAATTTGAATAGTCGGTGATAATGCAGTTTCAAATATTAAATACTAAATTAGTGGAAAATGAACAGCCCTACACTCATTGCTTCTCCCCACCCAGGAGTATTGGGTACTTGCGAGGGTGGAGATGGTTGTTATTAGCTTTGCACCGAAACAGCAGCATTGAGCTGTATACTCCCCAGGGAGCCGAGATGGTATTTATAATGTTTTGTGGGCCCAATGGGCAGGAATAATAATGACAGCACCTTGAGTACCGGTCCTGGTAGATGGTGTGCTAATATAAGAACTGCCTATTACTATTATTATTATTATTACTATTAAAATATTCTAAAGATTGCCAGCTGGCAATCGTTGGAAATTGATGCAAAATGGGAACAGGGCCTAAGGATGTAATTTGTATTTTACAGAATTGCCCTATTGTATGGTGTTCTATATGTGCCAACGATTGAAGAAAAAAATCGTGCGTTATATTAAATTTTTTTAGCGTAATTTTTATTTATTTTTTCAATTTTTTTTTTTTTTTAGTGTAATTTTTTGTTTTTTAAGATTTTTTTGTTTTTTTGTAAGACTTTTATTTTTTTTAGTGTAATATTTTTTTTTTTTTAAGATTTTTAATTTTTTTTTAAAGATTTTTTGTTTTTTTAATTATTATTTTTTTCCGGCGTCGCATTTTTTTTCTTCGGGAGTCCAGAAAGTACGGAGCCCCTGAAGGGACATTAAAAACAACAATTATCTCGTGCACACGACATAATTTGTGATTTTCCGGGAACCCTTGATGGAAATCCATGTTTACTGATTACGATTGGCTAGAGCGTGGAGGCAGAATTTAGAGTAAACAGTAAGTAATCATATTGAATTGTTTAGACAGGCATTTAGTAAGTAGGCCGTACCAAGGTAATATTTTCATGACAGGGGAAATATGTTTCCAGCGTACCCTGAATCTGAAATATGTGGTGAATTTATTATTGAATGTTGATGATAAGGGAGGAACGGTATGTCACTCTAATAGTCTAGTGGGATTTCAAAAAAAAAGGCAATTTGGCAATTGGCAATACGGCCTAATTACTAAATGCCTGTCTCAACAATTCAATATGATTACTTAATGTTTACTCTAAATTCTGCCTCCACGCTCTAGCCAATCGTAATCAGTAAACATGGATTTCCATCAAGGGTTCCCGAAAAAAAAAAAAATCTTAAAAAAATAAAATAAAAATACTATTGCAATATACAAGCAAAATAGCAAAAGAATAAATGGTTGGAATATCACATCTGCCAACGTTAAACATTCATTATTTGTTGTTTGATACAACACCTGAATAAACCCTCCTCATCTGATTGGTCAAAGCGACCAGTGGTGTGACGTCCAAAAACATTCACTGTGAGATTAGCCGGAGTTGAAATGTGTTCTCTTTTGCAAATTTTAAGCACAATAACTTGCCCCAATTTCACAAAGTCCTAAGAGAGCATTTTTCAATGAATTTGAACAGGCACTGTACTAAAATTAAATGCTTTTTTAATAAAAATGGCTAGGAAAACCTATATTAAAGGTAGGATACACCATTTGCAGATATCGAAAATATTTACTACCGAATTATTAAGAAAAATCTTACTCATTTGAAAGTAAATAATAAATCTAGGCATCCAGCAAAATAATTGCGCTAGATACCCTGCAATAATTCTGAAAAACATAATTTTCTAAAGAAAACTTCGCGATCGCCGTCCATAAGAATAACTGCTTGACGCCGGTTAAAAACAAACGCTGTTTTCGTGCTTTTCTAGGCATCCATGATTGTAAAACTTTGGACAGGTCAGTTAAACGTTATTTACTATAAAATACAACCCCCCAAATCTACTCATTTATGATAATTCAAGCAATTACCAGTGTTGTATATAGAAATGCTGCTGGCTCAGTGGCCGAAATCTAGTTGTACTTATCAGGTAGAAGGTTTAAAAACACCCCCCCCCCCCCCCCCACCCTCCCAATTGGAATCACCACACATAAGTAAACAAAAATCCATCTTGGATTGAAAGCAACAACTTAAACAAATGTTGTATTTAACGCAATAAATATGGTGTATTTTCACGCATTTTCATGCTGCAGTTTTTCAATGGATTATGCCCATTCCATCCATACCAATACAGCCGAGATGTACGTTCTGTGCCGTATTCACCATTCAAGTGAGAGTTGAAACAATTTTTAAACCACCACGCTCCATGATATTCAATTGCACAATTACGCCAATCATCTTGATCATTGTCGGTATCCTTCGTTGAGAAGGGAACTCCTTTGTGGTAACTAAGAGCGTCACCGGAAGTGCTGCTGGCATCGTATCGACCAATATTCAGCTTGTACTCGCCAGCGGATATTTGGAAATCTGAGTACTTTGCCCATGCTGTGTTGCCGTTCCAGTCCTCTAGGTCAACCCGTAGCTCCCATGATCCATGTGAATCATCAGACGTCAGAGTCACCAAGTTGTCATTACCCAACCAGAACTCACCAGACAGATCGCCAAAGCCAGACTGGTAGTCGGTCCAGTTACGGTAGAAGTCCACGCTGCCATCTTGTCGCCTCTGAAACACGATCCATCCCCCGCCGTCAGTTTCCATGTCACAGTAGACACAAAGACTGTCATTGCCGAATCCCTCTGGGTAGATTGTGTAGATACCGCTTGAAAGATAACCGGCATCTAAGAGCATCTTGCAACTTTTGTAGCGATTCAAGGAACTATCAACCAGTGAGTAGAGAGATGTGTCCTCATCTGCATCAAAGTACACGCTCACTTGAGTTGCATTGAAGTAGTCGAGATGCTGCCGTCTTATGGCAAGGTTTAACTCGCACATTTTACTGCAGTCATTAAAGTTAAAAGACTTGCAATGTTGATCCATGCTGCATTCACGTCCGCAGATGACACGAGACCGTACAATTTTGGTTGCAAACGCAAACCCTTTTAGGGCGCGATTTTCTGCGGCATAAAACGCATGTTTTCCTGCATAAGAAGTTTCATATCCAGAGACGGACGAGGTAGCTCCCTGACATATGATGACTATTATGTGAAATAGTTGCAACCCAGTAAAAGTCAGTTTCGCCATTGCTTCCATTACTTAAAAGATTCGTTGAAATCTGATAACTTAACGTCGATCTCAGTTTGTTTTATTTATTTTTGTATAATGTAATAATCTAGCGATTTGTCGTGTCTGATTGAACTATCCACAATGGTTGTTCAGCGACTAAAAGTCAAGCCGTACTGCCTTCGGCTGCTGTCCTCTCTATACAAATGCTAGGATGCTCCTGTGATACAGAGGCCTGGCGATGGTGGGACTTGGTATAGTTTACAGAAAGGAATGGGTTGAGGCAGACGATGTGTATCTCTCATTCTCTCTGATTGGTTATCCAAGTGAGTACGTCATCCACGTCAGTGGCTAGTAATTGGTCAGTATTCCTGCAGTTACAAACCGTAGCCTTTGATTGGCTGATGTTTTATCGTAAGCTGATTACCTCATCGGTCTGTGAGATTCTGGATAAACGTTAAGCGCTGAAGGCACGGACAATCGGGAGATTGAATATGCGTTCATATCAATTTCACGCTGGTTGGTTCCATTCTTAAAACTTGCATGAGAAATTAAGTCAGAGAAAAAGTTGTCTTTTAAGAGGAGTCTTTACAATTATTAAAGCTCTTAAGAGTGGGTCCACGTAAATATTTCATAAGTGTCCTCGGCAATTGTTTTATATTTGTTAATATTAAAGGACTTGGTAAGCAAGTAACCAAAATAGAACTGAATTTTTCTTCTGTGGCCCGTTGCCATGGTAACAGGCCAATTTGTGTTTTGGGCATTTTCAGTAGACAGTTTTGGGGCCTGCCAAAACTGTTTTTTAGCTTATATTTAAAAATTCACCCAACCAAAATGCAAAATTATATTACCAAATCAACTATATCATTACAAGGAACTATCATTGCCCTTACTTGAGAAAAAAATTAAATGTTTTAAATGTCACCCTTGTGCTATTTTTAGAGCATGCGTTAAAGCATGTTTTTAGAACTTCTAAAATTGTAATATTTACCCTATTTTCGTTCCTCAAAATGTCAACTTGCCAGGGGTCTCAGAATATTTTCCTTTTGGATTTGATTAGAGCCAACATTGGTCTTGTTATATCTGGTGAGAAAAGTTTGGGGGATTGTATCTTCATTAGGCAGTGGTGCATCAAAAATGATATTTTTTCCAAAAAAATGGAAAAATGAAATTTTAGGTTTTCCTTTAGTTTGAAGAATAAAACACACAAATTGTACTATTATAAATCTGGATTTTTTTTCAAATTATAAGAGTGAGTTTTAGGTCTGTGAATTACTCCTACTGAATAAGCAGCATTTTAGATGGCGAAAATCGAGACAAACCCCCTCCACAGCATTTCTTACATACCATTTTCTGATAACAATTTCTGATAACAGAGGAAACAATACTTGTACTAAAACATTATTCATTCCGAACCCAACTAAAGCATTATTTCTACAGAACCCAACAGCCCCTTTAAACATGTCACCCCTTAAAAACACAGCTTTATTGCTTGCAAGTGTATCCAAAGTGTTGCGTTATAGCGCTCCCTATAGGCGGGACTCGAACATGCGACCTCAAGAATAACGGACTGGCGCTCTACCAACTAAGCTATCTTGCTCCGGGTCTGAATTACCCTAAAGTATAAAAACTGTATCGCTGCAGCAACGAAGTGCACGGCACGTCCACACAGGTAGGAATCCTGGATACAACTCCCTCACTTACTTTCCTTTTAATTGACCATTTGCGTGTGGAATTTGAAAAAATATCTGGTACACTGACTTGTTCACACAGCTTGGCACAGTTTACGATTTATATTCTCCAGACCAAAGACACTGTTGCTATATCACGTGATTCGGGGCAAGCCTTACGCTAGCAACCCGCGGCTCTGGAATGGTCTGGTGTCTTTGTACCATTCTCAACCATTGTGAACAATGTATTGGTGCTGAGCGTCTCTAACGTAACTATGCAAGAGCTTGCCCCGAATCACGTGATATAGCAACAGTGTATTTGGTCTGGATAATTTAAAGTCAAACCTGCCAAGCTGTGTGAACAAGTCAGTGTACCAGATATTATTTAAATTCCACACGCAAATGGTCAATTCCAATAACCTTGCATCAATTTACATCTCATTTCTAACACTCATTCAAACTTAACTTTAATTTATTCTTATTTAAACCCACACTCATGAATATTCAAAATATCTCCATCACCAGACCACTGTTGATACTACTTTTAAGAGGAGTCTTTACAATTATTAAAGCTTTACAAATGACAACACGAACTGTCCATGATATTGATTTAGTTCCAGTGAATCTAATGAGATTGAGAGGTAATTCTCTGGTTACTATGCCAACTCCTTCTATCGAAGGCCACAAGCTGATTACGTTCAAAGAAAAACGATTTATACCAAACATGAATTGACAGCTTGAAATGTAATAAAGTCGTAAATATTATGAGTTGCGTTACAAAACAAAATCTATAGACTCCTTTGTACTTAAATGACAAATGGAAAACTTACATCATTGCCATCACTCAAAATTGTTTTTTAACTTAATGCCTTTTTGAAGGATTACTGTTTTATATCACTTGAAATTATATAAAAAACCTTAAAATAAATTGCGAGAACTAAATCATGAACTTGGTTCTTGTCACTCGGTTTATTCAACGTCATAGGTCATCGGAACCTCTTTTTTTGAGCCGCAAAATACAAGCAAACCACAGAGAGCAAACTAAGCAAAAAAACCAAAAATAACAGTGGTCCATTTTCATAGCACTTTCAATTGCTTGAATTATCATGAATGGGTGGATTTTGTTTGGGGGGGGGTTGTATTTTCTAGTAAATATCGTTTAACTGACGTGTCCAAAGTTTTACAATCGTAAATGCCAAAAAAAGCACAAAATAGTGTCATTAATATCTTTATATTTCTTCAGTTTTCTGATGGAGTAAGCACAACCTTTTTGCTTCCGGTTAAGCATTTAAAAAAAAAATTTAAGCTCAAGTTTTGAATATTCAAAATGTTTGTGATAATGCAGTTTCAAATATTAAATACTAATTAGTGAAGAATGAACAGCCCTACACTCATTGCTTCTCCCCACCATGGAGTATTGGGTACTTGCGAGTGTGGAGATGGTTGTTATTAGCTTTGCACTGAAACAGCAGCATTGAGCTGTATACTCCCCAGGGAGCCGAGATGATAATTGGAATGTTTTGTGGGCCCAATGAGCTGGAATAATAATGACAGCACCTTGAGTATCGGTCCTGGTAGATAGTGCGCTAATATAAGAACTGCCTATTACACTGTAAAAAATAACCGTAAAATAACATTTTTTTTCACCTGTACAAAAAACCCAATCGCTGTATTTATTTTTTAATGGATTTTGGACGTAAAATTACGGTAGTGTGCCTTGAAAATATCACGCGGACGTTAATTTATGCAAAGATTATATAAATTTACAAGAACACTGTCAAAATACAACATATTTGTGTAAATATACAGCAACACCAACAAAATATTGTTTTTTTACAACGATTCTACTGTTATCGAACATGAATCTTATTACGCAGCAACTGACCAATCAGAACTCACAAAATATGTCACGTTAAATGTTGGTGTTTTGTCCAAAAAAACACTTTCTTGAGCGAAATGTATAATTATTATTCTAAGGAATCTATGATCAAATTTAGATTTGTTGCAAACATAAGTGAAAAATCGCATGAAATTTCTTTTCGTGGCCAGAAAAGCTGAATATAAAACTAAACCACGACAGTATCCAGTATAGTGTTAAGTAGGTTATTGTAGAATTTGTATGGTAATGTGTAATATAGTTATTTAAACGTTTGGTTGTCACTGTTGTAAATTGTAAAATTGCAGTTACTATGGTAACCTAGCTAAATTCCAGCAACATACTGTAATTTTTTTATACCCTGTATTTTTACAGGAATAGCAAGGTACATTAACGGGGACAGTAATGTACACCGACAGCTTTCAAAAGCCGTCAAAAACAGCCCGTGCCCCGTTAACATTTTCCACCGTTTTTTTACAGTAAAGTACTGGCGTCCAAACTGCCAGGAATTTCCCGTAAAATTACGAGTTTATTTTTTACAGTGTACATGTACTATTATTATTAGTATTACTATTATTAAAATAGTCCAAAGATTGCCAGCAGGAAATAGTAGGAACTTTAAGAAATAAATAGGAAAATGTGGGAATACTTGAAAGCCTAGAGAATGTAAATATATATTGAGAACATTATGTTTCATCTTAAGTTTAAAGTGTTTTTGTTTTTATGATTTTATATTTTTATGAGTGGTGACAAACATTACAGTTTTATCTATATTCTCAAAAGTTTTTGAAAAAATAATATACTACCGTCTTATAACTTTTATAAATAAACATAATCTTTTGTCCGAATCGCAATTCGGCTTCAGAGAAAAGCGTTCAACTGAACTAGCAACGTCATATGTTGTTCATAAATTGCTCAAAGTTATAGATGATGGTAACATTTCTATTAGTATTTTTCTTGCGTTCGATACAGTTAACCATGACATTTTAATTTGTAAACTGGAAAATTATAGTACTCGTGGTGTAGCCCTAAATTGGTTTAAATGTTACTTATCTGATCGAAAACAATTTTATGTTTCATGTAATGTAAATTCAAATGAGCAATCCATCCATTGTGGTGTTTCCCAGGGTTCTACATTAGGTCCTCTAATATTTATTCTGTATATTAACGATATTTCTTGAGCATTTGACATTATATCCTTCTGCTTATTTGCCGATGACAGAATTCGGTGTAGAGCCATAGCAATGCCGATACAGCTATTCGGATTTGTTAATAAGTAATTGGCTTTTAGTTTTAGCAAACAAATTGTGTATTAATCTGCTGATTAATTATTAAGTTATATACTGGGTAGTTCCTCAGTAAATATTGACAAACACTTGTTGTTACAAAAGCGAGCTGTTAACATCATTTCTAATTTCTAGTCACCGTGCTCATACTGCCAATTAATTTGTTTGCAAATCTAAAACTTAATAAGCTTTTTTTACATTTTGTTTTAACAATTTGTGGCTGGCACAATTTCTTTTGAGTTTGGTTTCAGTTGCCGTTCTCTCGGGTATTTAAGCTATAGTCTTCAATTATCCCATTTCCCCCAAAAATATAGTGTGCAATTTTTGTGACATGGATAATTAACAAGAAATATATTACAGATATAACATCTATTTGGTTAAACTGTGAAATAATTGGTACGCTAGGGCTAAAATCCGATACCACTTTTTAAGGTGGTGCGACGTAAAAGTGCCCACGCCGCGAGCGTTCTTAAAATTTGAGCCTGACGCAAATTCTTCCTTGAGAAAAAACTTGAGAATTTTTTTTTTCAGGTGATGTGCATTGTTGCGATTAATATTCAGCTGGTTTTTGCTTAGCATGAAAAGCACATGCAGTTTTGGCTGGTATAACCTGTTTTAATGAGCAAGCCTTTTTTGTGCTAAGCACATTTCTGTGTTTAGCAGCTCTATTTAAACGTGATGAGACTGGACGTTGTGCAAGGCGACCCGAAACTGAAACCGACCCAATCCGAAACCGGCTTTGCGTCAGGTCAAGGTTCAAATCGGTTGTCTTCGTCATTGCAGTCGGGTTGGTTCGGTTTCGGTTTTGTACCCGTTGTATGGGAAAGATAGTCTTGGTGCAAGACGTCCCTGTTTTGTATTTCCACAAATTTCCGCTAATAGAGGGCGCTATCACTCCACCAACCGGTTCGTGGGTGATAGCCACAGACATAAATAACCTATAGACGGACAGCGCCTATGGAAATCGACGTCCAGGTACCGTAATTTCGACGGCGCCTGACTAAGTATGAAATCGTGGGCGGAAGTGATTGAAAAATGTGCACGAGTCAATAGTCGTAGCCTTGTTGCCATTTTGTGATTGGACAATTAACGACGTTTATTTGATGGTGTTTTCTTATCTCCAGTGTGTGCATCTCAGCCTCTGACCTCTGTGTAGAGGTCAGTGATCTCAGCACGCATATGGGTGCACCACCCTAATTCAAGTCCCATTAAAAACAGTGTAAAATCAACAATGTTCACGACCAAGTTTCATGCACACCGACATCACTGGGGTTTCTCAAACAACAATTGTCTTGGTCTTTATCTTTCCATTTCTTTTCAATTTTTAGTAGGTTAGCCAATTACATGTTTTAATATTCACACCAAAGGAAACTCACCTCCCGAAAAGTGATACTTCCCGAGCCTGCAAATGGCATCCCTCCAAGTTCTAGGGCAATTAGGACCCATTTTTCAACCGTAATTTTGTCAAGTCTGCCATCAGATTGAAGCTCAAAAACCAGGGAGTTGATCCTATCCTATATTTACACAATACCACCATTTATTTCACCGAACGGCATCCTTTTTCAAAAGAAATTGTGGGGGGGGGGGGGGGGGGGGGGGCACATTTCATGCAGATGCATGAGCTCGCGTAGAAATTCTCCTTTCAATTAGGGTGGTGCACCCATATGCGCGGTGCACCCATATGCGCGGTGGTCGCATATGCGCGGTGGTAGCATATAAGCAAGATTTTGGGGGTTTGTATTTTAGAGTAAATATCATTTAACTGACCTGTCCGAAGTTTTACAATCATGGAGATGCAGATGCATTTCATGCAGATGCATGAGCTCGCGTAGAAATTCTCCTTTCAATTAGGGTGGTGCACCCATATGCGCGGTGCACCCATAATGCGCGGTGGTCGCATATGCGCGGTGGTAGCATATAAGCAAGATTTTGGGGGTTTGTATTTTAGAGTAAATATCATTTAACTGACCTGTCCGAAGTTTTACAATCATGGATGCCGAGAAAAGCACGAAAAACAGCGTTTGTTTTCAACCAGCTTTGGACAGTTATTCTTATGTTATCTTCGTCTTTGTTTTTTTCGCGATCGCCGTCCGGCGATCGCAAATTTTTGTTTTATAAAATTATATTTTTCGGAATATTTACTGGATGCCTAGAATCATTATTTACTTTCAAATGAGTAAGATATTTCTTAATAATTCGGTAGTAAATATTTTCGATATCTGCAAATGGTGTATACTACCTTTAACAACTGTGTGCACGACGGGGTCTGTAGGAATACACAGACCCTTGAATTGCTTGAATTATCATGAATGGGTGATTTTGCCGTTTTGGAGGGTTGTATTTTATGTTAAATATCGTTTTAACTGACCTGTCCGAAGTTTTACAATCATGGATGTTAAGAAAAGAAAGAAAAACGGCGTTCCTTTGTAACCGGCGTCAGGCAGTGGTTCTTGGTCTGTTTTCCGCGAATTTCAAATGTGGACCTGCGCAGTAGAACTGCGCAGTAGAACTGCGCAGTAGAACTGCGCAGTAGAACTGCGCAGTAGAACTGCGCAGTAGACCTGCGCAGTAGACCTGCGCAGCAGACCTGCGCAGCAGACCTGCGCAGCAGACCTGCGCAGCAGACCTGCGCAGCAGACCTGCGCAGCAGACCTGCGCAGCAGACCTGCGCAGCAGACCTGCGCAGCAGACCTGCGCAGCAGACCTGCGCAGCAGACCTGCGCAGCAGACCTGCGCAGCAGACCTGCGCAGCAGACCTGCGCAGCAGACCTGCGCAGTAGACCTGCGCATATTTTTTTTTAGAAGATTGTCCTGATCCTAGGGAAAAATCCACGGAATCAGGCACTAAAAACTCAAATCCACATGATTAGCCCAGGCTGGATTCGAACCCGGGTCACAGCGGTGAAAGACGAGGGTTCCTGTGTTTGCCGGTGTCGTTATGGTGTAACAGGCAAAGCGAATACAAAAAAGGTGAACCCTAAATAGTAAATACATTGCAGAAATGTAATAATCCCGTTTATTATTAAAACACGCGGCCGCCCGTCCCGGCCAGCATGTGCTGTGCTCGCCCGCCGCGTCGCGCCGCACAGGTTCGCGGTGAAAGCCAGCTGCCCTTTCCTTCCGGCTGGTACGTTTACACGCGTTGCTTTATACAGGCATCATCGATTGAAAACTTTAGCGCTTCCAAGTTATCAGCAACGCGTGTTAATTTTGCCCCGTGAACAAGATGGCGCATTATTATCGTGAAACACCTTATTGTCCAATCACAAAATGGCAACAAGGCTACGACTATTGCGCAGTATGGCAGGAACAACCGCCATTTTTAAAAATCGTGGGCAAACTGTTCGGCAGTCATCGCACAGTATACGTTAGTCGAAATTTCACTCTGGCGCCCCCTGCTGTCCGTCTATAGGTTATTTATGTCTGTGGTGATAGCGGTTGGTGGAGTGATAGCGCCCTCTATTAGCGAAAATTTGTGGAAATACAAAACAGGGACGTCTTGCACTAAGACTATGGGAAAGATTGCATAATGTAGTGAAAAAAATATGAAATGTTTGGCACAGTTTGACCTTTATAGTTATGAATTGATTGCGAGTGATGGTGCAATAGTGTGTGTCTTGGTACTGGGGTGTGAAATCCTTTGACAATATATTGTGGTTGGTGCCACGAGAGTGTGGAATCCTGGTGAGGTCCAGAAGCAATTGATAGCTGGTAATAATGAGGTGATCCATCGGACAATCCACTGAATCTTCGCAGCTAGGACGAAGACAAAGTTATCGAAAAAGATGATTCGGAATCTGAAATGGACGTAGAATATTATGACGAATCATTTGATGAAGATGGGTCTTGTTCTGAGTTGTAAGATAATGCCGCCTATTTAGACAATTATGCCTGACTTACAGCCGGGTGAAAAACACAATTTACAATCGTCCAAACATCTCGTGTGTTTCTCCTTCGATTTGTACCCCGCTTGACACGTGTCACAACATTAAATCCTATTTAATTTATTAATTTATTTCGAAATTATTTGTACAAGAAAATATGAATGATGAAAAACCAACTCTCAGAATACACAGTTAAACCTAGTAAAATAATCAAATCAGCAAACGGCCATTAAAGGTAGGATACATCATTGGTAATTGCTTGAATTACAACATGTATCATGAATGGGTGGATTATGGGGGCTGACCTGTTTAAAGTACAATCATGGATGCCGAGGAAAGCCAGAAAAATGGCATTCGTTTTCAAATTGGCGTCAGGCAGTGGTTCTTATGTTGTTCTTGGGTTTTTTTTGCGATCGCCGTCTGTATATCGATCGTGTGTTTTTTAATATAAAATTCAATTTTTTGGAACAATTTTTTTATAAGATATCTAGCGCTAACAGACTAACAGTCCATTGTCCATCGTCCGAAGGATTATCACCTCATTACTCATCGATTGCTTTCAGATCTCGCAGGGAGTCATACTACACTCTTGCGGCACCAACCACAATCTATTGTCCGAAGGATTTTGCACTGTAGCCAGTACCAAGACACACATTTTTGCACCATCCCTTGCAATACATTTTTAACTAAGATCAAATTGTACCATACATTTTCAATTTTGTTCCATACATTACGCAATATTTCCCACACAACCGGTCAAACTGTTCTCAAACTGTTTAACCCTAGTAAGTAGTAGCCCAATCCTATATTCATTTCCATACAAAAAAAAGGTCAAACTGTGCTCGATTTTGTTTACCCTACACCCTACTTCATATTCATATCATAATTATACTCTACATATTCACATAACCATTATTATATTTCTATACTCAAGGTCAAACTGTGCTAGAGAGACCCCCTACTGGTCGGATATACCTTGGGTCATTTTCAGGGAGCTGCTAAGCAAATTTGTGTACAACTCTATGGCCCTGATGCTTCAATGGTGATTTAGCTGGTACATACAGAGTCGGAGAGCAACGATCGGGGACAGAAAAATCTCTCTGGCGCGTCGTCTGAATGCATTATTCATGGCGAAGTAGATGACGACGTTCCAAAGACTGTTGGAGAACTGGAGCCAGTAAAGAGCAAAGAAAACACCCAAAGGCTGGCGAACATCGGCCAGGACGCAGGCGACCCCCACGATGGTAATAAGAGCCCAGCAGGCGTAGAAAGTAAACACCATGATGCGGAGCATGCGGAAAAGCTTGGCCGCTTTGCTTCTCTGTCTGCCTTGCTGCTTGGCGAGCCTGGATATCATGTGGGTTCTAATACGTTTTGTTTTCTTCAATTCCATCCACACCTTCACTGAGGTAAAGGAAACGGCGACTAAACTCGGTAGAATGAACACGACGACGTTCAGGACTAGTGACAAGAGCTGTGTTTGGTAGGTGATGGTGCAGGAGTGGAGTAAAGATATATACCTGTTGGAGATCTGGCGGGTCAGGAACAGGGTGGTGTAGAAGAGGATTGGAATGAACCAGCAGAAAGCTAGCCCAACCAGTATCTTCGGCTTGGTGACGATTCGGTTGTATCGGAGAGGACGTGTCACGGCAACGTAGCGCTCAATGCTCAGCGATGTCAGCGTCAGCAGGGAAGCCTTCTTGGCGATAGCCTCGATGCATCCGGTGACCAGGCACACGGTGTCGCCAAAGGGCCACATGTTGTACACTGAGGGGTACACAGACATACCTGCCACCAGACCAGTAACAAAGTCAGCCAGGGATAGGGACCCGATGAGCAGTCCGTGGCAGTTAAGGAACGATGGTGTGAGTCCCAGCGTGATCAGAGATACCAGACTGCCTAGTGTGGTTAAGGTAGATATCGAACAGATAGTAGCAACTTTCAGCCCGCAGATGACATCGGCGCAGTTTGTAAAATGGTTAGTGCCCAGAGATGTGCCGTTTCCAGACATGTTAATTGATGCTGCCGTTTGATTTTGGGGATGGAGCTCACCTTGTCGTTTGGGTCGCGTGTTTGTTCTTAAATTGCCGAGAGAAGCCAGTGAAACAATTGTCCATCTAAAGGGTCGCTTAACTGCTTTGTTTTTACCAAAATGTCCCTAAGTTGTGTGAAAATGTCAACATCCAATACTTCACATCTCAGGCAGATATAGAAACATTAACACATGCAATTATTGTCAAGACTACGAACTAAAGCTATATTTATACTCCACGATAAATGTAGGCCTATCTAATGTAAATGTTGCAGCCCTGCTTGCACGTGTAAGTTTAGAGCATGCGCAGTAGACTACATCACAAATTAGAAGGGAAAAAACCCTAAACGATACAATCTCTAGATACATACTTTGACCTTACCGCAGATTGATAAATGAGTGACTATAATGACATCAACAAAATACACCCCAACGACGCACGTCATCATGTACGTTTGTTAAATCGAGGAGTTTTTTTTGTTGCTCTCGATAATTTCCTTTGTTTGTAGTAACTTTTTTCCGACGGCTCTCATTGGTTTTGTACACGAATCTCAATCGAGGACGTCCTCGATTCTAACCCTAACCCCAATTCACCTTCGTGTCGCCAGGCATGTGTCCTCCATTTACACCATAAACAAACGCGACTATACGTATACTACGGGTGTATAGAATGAGTAGAGTATACACACAGAGTCGTCATTAAACAAGGAAAATGCAGTTTCACCTTTAAAACGACCGTGACATTTCACGGAGATTTAACAGTGAATTAGGGGTGAAACTGCATTTCTATTATTTAAGAACTCGTAGTGACACTACACAAGTTAAGCGTGATCAATGCCACAAATGTCACAGTGACAGTGGCATTGATCACGCTTAAAGGCCGGTTCATACTTCACGCGAAAGCGATTGCGATACGAATTTGACGTCACAAAGCGTTCGCTGCGAACATTCGCCCAAGTTGAAATGTGTTCAACTTTTGCGATTTCGCATCGCGAAAAATCGACCTCCCCTCCCCAATTCGCGTTCGCGTTTGCTTTCGCGCCGAGTATGAACCGGCCTTAACTTGTGTACTGATGTCTCGCGCGCAAAGGTGTGCAGGGGCGGATGCAGGAATTTATGAATGTGGGGTCCTAGCCATGGGCGGGGGGTGTGGGGGCTCCCCCCACCCCCAATTTATTTATTTTTTACATTAGAAGCTCTGAGGTGCATTCTGGGACATTATGAGCCTATTTTTTAAATATATTTTGATCGTTTTGATCTATTGAGAATCTTTTACAGAAAGCACACGCTGCTATTTTGCTCTGATATAAAAATACATTAAAATAAAAAACATTTCCAGTCCAAATATGTGGGGTCCGGACCCCAGGACCCCTCCCCTGGATCCGCACCCGGGTGTGGTTGATTTTGTTTTCTACAATACTTAGTTGTTTTACGAATCAGAAATCAGAAAACACAAGTTTGATCTGAG
Source organism: Crossaster papposus (assembly GCA_037893245.1). Lineage (NCBI taxonomy): Eukaryota > Metazoa > Echinodermata > Asteroidea > Velatida > Solasteridae > Crossaster > Crossaster papposus. The sequence goes on from JBAIAA010001003.1 coordinate 147,516, forward strand.
CGTATACTAGTTGCAACGTGATTGTGGCTTATTGTGGAAAGAAAAGGCCCTATCCCCGAAACGATTAATACATACCATCAGCGCCATCAGTTGTTTTGAAGTATGAATAAAATAAAATGTTTACAGAAGTGCACTTTTCATTAAAATGAATGTCAAATAGTTTTCAGTTTCACACATAAAGAGGAGTAAAACGAGAACCTGGGGCCAATTTCATAGAGCTGCTAAGCAAACAAAATTGCTTAGCACAAAAACGTCTTGCTCATTAAAAACAGGTTACCAGCCAAAATTCTACTTGTTTTTCATGCTAAGCAAAAAACAGCTGATTATCAATCCAGAACAATAAAGATCTGGGGCCAATTTCACGGAGCTGCTAAGCACAAAAATTTGCTTAGCACAACAAAATTTGCTCATTAAAAACAGGTTACCAGCCAAAATTCTACGTGTTTTTCATGCTAAGCAAAAAAAAGTTGATTATCAATCAAAAACAGTAAAGATCACGTGAAAATTTGGTCTGTAACCTTGTTTCTGCCAAGGACACATTTTCATGCTAAGCAAATTTTTGTGCTTAGCAGCTCCGTGAAATTGGCCCCAGGTGAAAATTTGGTCTGTAACCTTGTTTTTGCCAAGGACAAATTGTCATTCTAAGCAAATTTTTGTGCTTAGCAGCTCTATGAAATTGGCCCCTGTAGTTTAGACCAAATACAAACAAGCAGTTTCTCATCCTAGCGCGCATCTTCTTTTTTGCTGCCGCATCCAATGTTTTTCCTTCGATTTGTTTTTTATTATCAAAAACAAACAATTTCATTTCTGCACATCGGCAGTTTTCTCTCGATCGCAATTCTTATCTTTTGCAGTCACACAGAGCATGGTATTAACATACACAAACCTCGTGTGAATACCTTGGTAATGGAAGACTTACCAATCCTAATGAATAAAAAGTCTTTGTGGCGGATGCTCGCTAATGCTCCGGCCTCAACCGACAATGACGATGATGAATTCCATCATCCTCCTTTTTCCCCAAATAAATATTCGGCGTTAAAAAAACGAGAAAACAGTAGACAATTTCATTGTTGCTCAGCAAATCCCTTTAACAGCATTAATCCACCACTTAGGGTACTATTGTCGTGAAGGCGGCTTACAATTTTAATAGAATTAATAATGTTTATATCTTCTTATTTGATGCGTCTTAGGTTAGATCGCATTAATTATTAAAAGCTTTTTACAAAATTGCTGGACAAAAACATGTCCCTCCTGAATACTGAAATAGTGCTTGCACTTTCGACAAGTAAAATGGAAGAGGTTGTCTTTAGCAAAGTGAAACATGACAAGGTGGTGTACGTCAATAGAGCTATATTAAATTACTAGAGCGCTAACTCTTCATTCTTACGCGCGGAGATACTTTGAATTCATGTGCGTGTTGTAGAACATAATACAAATAGATGGATTTAATTTTTAAAGTGTACTCTAAATAAAACGCGCGTGCAAGTAAAACAGACGCAAACAACTTTAAGCGCGTCATGTCAGTTGAACAAAATTCACGTAAAATCAACTGGATGCAGCGCGCGGATACGCACGCGCATTTGCGATGTTTGCGCTCATTTTGCTAGGCCCAATTTCTTGGCTCTGCTAACCGCAGAAATCCGCGCTTACGGTCAACATTTTCTGCTAACCGCGCTAGCAGAACAATTTTGCGCTAACCCTATATAAGCACAGAATCCTTAGTTACGGGATGTACGCCTGCTCAGAGACCTAACGCGTGAAATACGTTTACCGTAAGTACCGAATTTTCTGCTATAGTAAGCAGGGATTTTTCGCTAACGGTAAGCAGAGCCAAGAAATTGGGCCCTGCGTTCGTTTCGGTTTTGGGCGTGACGGCTTCGGTGGCGCACTGTATAGAATACAAACGCAGATATGCAAATAGCCGTACAAAAGCCGTACCAAATGTTGAGGTTTCCATAGGTTTGTGCGCAAACATGGATGCGCCCAGCAGCCAATGCTCTAGTATTACATAGCTCTATGTGTATGTCTCATCTGTAACTATAATATTGTATTGTAAAATTGGGCGCAATCCCTGGCCACACGGAATTCCGGTGTTTATGACTTCCGACTATTGTGCCCTCGAACAAAGATACTGACAATTTCTGGGGACCGCGAACAAACCACCATAATAGTATCCCTAACTTAAGGTTCATCTGTGAATTTTTTTTAAAGAAGCTAATTTCAACTGATTTGGGTAGGTATGGGTATGGACAACTACAAAAAAAAAGGAAGGAGGGATAGGGGTTGGGGAATTTTTTTATTAGAGGTCAAAGGTCATTGACCCCTGCCCAAATCCCTAAAAATTATATTTCAGCAACAAAATATGGTATAAAGATGATCTTGGTGTCAAAATGCACAGAATTACAATAGAAGATGACATCAAATAATTATTGACCCTGGGGACCAAATCCTGACCTCCGAAAATGAGGTCAAAGGTCACAAAACAATTTTATTACTAAAATGTCATATTTATAGCAACAAAATATGGTAGGCCTATATAGATGATCTTGGTGTCAAAATGCACAGGATTATGAACGAAGATGACATAGAATAACTGCTGACCCTTAGAAAAAAGGTCAAAGGTCAAAAATAGACGTATTACTAAAATGTCATATTATTAAAATAACAGGAAAATTACCATGAACAAAAACAAATCTAAGAGGCTAATTTCAACTTATTGTGGCGGGTATGGAGTTATTATTTATTCCAAGAGCAAAGAAGGAGGGGAAAATTCCCTTTCTGAGGGTCAAATGTCTTTGACCCTGCACTAAAACATTATAAATTGTATCTCAGCAGCAGTATGTTTTTCATAGGCCTAGATGATCTTGGTGTCCAAATGCACATAATTATACTAGGAGACAAACACAATATGAAATGGATTCTTCACCACCAAAATACGAGGTTAAAGGTCAAAATGAGCAATTGGGCGGGGGGGGGGGGGTTAAAGTTCATTAGTGTCAAATAGTTTGTATATGTGCATTTATAATCATGTTTGGTGTTTATTGGGAAGGAGCGTAATTATACATTCAGCCTACGTTTTTGTATTATTTAAACGATTCTCGGTCACATGGGAAGGACATTAAATTGAAGGACGTCGAACGCTGGATTATGTGGAATTGTTTCTTTTTCTGTGAGACTATTAGTGTTTTTAGTTAAAGATGAAGTACTTTTGCAAGAAAATAGCAAAGGGAAACCGGTTTATGCAGGCATACTTCTAGGAATGATCAGTTTATTTGTTGTTGTTTGTTTGATCAATCCCAGAGTTAGCTGCAGTGAATCAGAACTCATTCTACTATGGGAAGGGGAGGGTGTTTATGGAAGTTGTCACAAGTCAGAACTATTTCTCATCGTTTTTATTATTGTTTTGGAGATGCTGCAACAGTTCTGCTGCGTGAAGTATCATAGGATTGTATGTTTGTTGCTGGTCTGCAGAGATAAATCTGTATATTTATGATTTGCTGGTATGCCAGCGGTCTGGTTGCGTAACTATATTGCCCAGAGCGTAATTCTTAATGTAATTTTTTTCTTAGTAATATACGCTTCTGGGAAGTCAGTTCTGGCCACATTTTTTTTCTGCGAGATTGCAGTCGGTAGGAGGAGGTGGGGGGTTACGTGTACAAGTTTCAAGAGAACCCCTCCGTGTTTTTCGTTATTTTCTTGAGACGCGGTTCTGCTGACAAGTATCATTATGGATTGTATTTGTGACTGGCAGAGTTAAATCTGTAATTGTACGTTATCTAGTGGGTATGCCCGGTATGCCAGAGAGTGGTTGTTTGACTGGCCTCTCCAGAGCGTAATTCTTAACTCTTTTTTTTTTTTTTTTTTGGTTTGTGGTTGGTTTGTGTATTGCAACAGTGGTCCTTTGTTTTTAGTTCACTAAGTGATTGATTATTACCGGTAATAATATGCCGTCCCCTTTTTCTCTCCTTTTTTGGAAGGGGAGCAGGGCATATTTTTTGTGCTATATTATGCACTTCATCAGTCACCATTCTTTCAGTTTACTTTTCTTTTTCCTTGTTTTTATATTTGTGTGTCGGTTTATATGACAGATTGCAAGGACAAATACCGGCTTTTTGGGGGTATTGATCGAAAGGAAGGCATCTTGACTTATTTATTTTGTTTTAGTCTTGAGAGCCATTTCTTTGATCATTGTTTTGTTCTTCCAATAGTTCCAATAGGATTTGCACATTCTCCTCATCCAGGTTGTTTTCTTCTTGGTTGGATTGTGGAGATGCTTTAGTCCTAGATCGAACAAGTTCATTATGTTTTTGTGCCGTTTGTATGCCAAGGGTTGGGTATCAAATAGCCTACATGTATTTAGGTATTCGTTTTCACTAATCTGAGTGCCAGTGTTTGAGGAGAGCCCGTTTGAGAGCTGGGGGCGCGACTCGTGGGTAGTATGGTAGGACGAACACCAGTGGGGTATTGTGGTGTTTTTTTGTTTTTTTGTTTTGTTCACGCTTAGAGATTTTGCGGAAGGCTTGCCCCTTTGAGGAAGGGCTAGGTCTTCGTTTGTGTATCCGCGCTTTTTAAGTTGGTCCTTGAATAATTCAACCCTCTCCTCAAAGTCTTTTAAATGGGTACATATACGGTTGTTCCAGTCACTTCGCCCTTGATTAAGCCGCCAAATACCGACTTAGGGTGTGCTGAATCTCTCTGCTGTATACAAGACTCTCTGCAAGATGCACCAAACTCCTCTTCTTATTACTAGGAAACTTTTGGGACATCTCACTTCACTGGGGTAACTAGTCAGGGTACATGTACATGTAGGGTAACTAGGTGTCATATGAGTAATCACTTCTTAAACAAAGACATAATTCATGTTGTTTTATGTTATACGTATATCTCTAGGGTGGTGCTTTGTGGATTCAATATGGGGCTTCGAATAATGACCTTTGACCTTTAAGGTCATATGTGGCGGTCAATTTGTATCCTACATTTATATCACAAGAATTTACATTTTTCTACTTCCAGTGTAATTATGACCATTTTGACACCAAGATCATACAAGTACGGTACATATGTTGTTGCCGAGATACAATTTATAGTGTTTTAGTCCAGGGTCAATGACCTTTGACCTCTGCTCCTAGAATAAATAATAACTCCCATACCCGCCACGTAAGTTAAAATTAGTCTCTTCGATTTGTTTGTGCTCATTTTTATTTAATGATAATTTTCCTGTTATAAATATGACATTTTAGTAATAAAATAGTTTTTTGACCTTTGACCTCATTTTCGGAGGTCAGGATTTGGTCCCAAGGGTCAATAATTATTTGATGTCATCTTCTTTTGTAATTCTGTGCATTTTGACACCAAGATCATCTATATACCATATTTTTTTGCTGAAATATAATTTTTAGTGATTTAGGCAGGGGTCAATGACTTTTTAAAGTTATTTTAGTTAACCCCTATCCCTCCTTCCTTTTTTTTGGTAGTTGTCCATACCCATACCAACCAAAGTCAGTTGAAATTAGCTTCTTTTAATTTTTTTCACAGATTGGCTCAATATATGGCTAATTTAGGGTTACTAATAGGGCAAGATAGCTCAGTTGGTAGAGCACTGGTCACATTTTTACGTGTATATTGCAGACACTGCAAAAATACAAAATTATGTTAGAACACGTTAGTTTTGTGACAATATGTCATTTAAATAGTGCTGTAAAAAAAAAAATTGTGAATGTAAAAAAATAATTTTTACTTTGTAATTTATAATTTGTTTAAAAGATATTTTGTTTACAAAAGATATTTACATATATACGTGCATATGTACATATGTACGTATACAAATAAAATCACAACTTACAAAGTTTAAGAGCGCCCGTCACAAAATGTTCCAAGATTGTTGCTTACATCATAAACTAACTTTTGTCGCTATAAATCAAATGCTCCAAGATTATGGTCATGGTGGTTTGCGAATGGTCGACGGATGTACGGGCCTATATAGATGCGCTAAAAATTTCCTGGTTAATACGTAGACTTTTTAAGGCACAATCCCCAGGATGGTTTATTTTGTGTAAACATATTTTTAATACTACCCGTTTGTCTTTATTGGAAGGGGGCTCCGCTAAATTTGTGGGTATACAGGGTTATACAAGTAACGTTTTTTGGATAAACGGGTTTACTTCGTGGTCCAATTTTACTCGGACCCACACACCCACAACCAAAGTGGAGTTACTAAAGAGTTATCTTTGGTTTAACGATAAAATTAGGGTTGGAGGGAAATGTATTCATTATAAACATTGGGACAATGTAGGAGTTCAATTTGTATGTGATCTAACAGATGAGAACGGTAACTTTCTTTCATTGGAAGATTTTAAAAATACGTTTAATGTTCATACTAATTTCTTAGAGTATGGCGGGGTGTTGAGAGCTATTACGTCGTCCTTTCAGGATGCTATGTTGGAACAACACACGTGTATTAATCGCCCTTTCATACCGTTCAACCTTGAAGTCCTTTTAAAGGACCAAAAGGGGTCGCAAAGAATATATCAAGTTTTAGTCTCTTCTAAGTATGTAAATAGGAAATTTATCGACAAATGGAACGTCATATTTAATATTTACCTCGACCTTTCGAAATGGTCTTTGATTTTTGACATCCCATATTCGTGCACTGTGGACACTAAATTAAGATGGTTTCAGTTTAGATTAATTCACCGGATCTTGGGTACCAATTCATTTTTGTTTATAATTAATAAAACAGACACTAATTTGTGTACATTTTGTAAGAATGAAGAGGAGACATTAGTCCATCTCTTTTGCTCCTGTACTTATACAATCTCCTTTTGGTCTTCGGTATTTTCATGGATTAAGGAGAAAACCAATTTTTCTATTGCAATGGACAATGAAGTATTTTTATTTGGTAATACTAACGTTAATAGCAAAGTGGTTAATTTGATCTTATTGATATGTAGATTTTACGTCTATAAAATGAAAATGAATGGAAAATGTCCATCACTTTTAGTGTTAAAAAAAGATGTGAAGAATTACTACTCGATGAAAAAATTAATGTTTTACAGTAATGGAGTCGGCTTCAAATTTTATCAGAAATGGGATTCTTTGTTGACGTTATGTCAAGGTTAATGTATTTTAAATATTAATGGATTTGTAACTTGTACCTGTCACTTAATATTGTTTGTATGGTTATTGAAAAAAGAGACAGTGAGCAATAAATAAGATTCCCTGGGAAAAAAAAACAACTTTTGAGAAAATATTTCGAAATTTGAAGCTAACGCATTTTCTAAAATGACATTTTATTAAATATTTTCTCTATGCTTTACGCTACAATTTTTATTTAATTTTAGGAAATTTAGGAAAGGTCACTCAAAGAGCTACAAAATGACGTACAACTTTAAAGTTTGAAGGTCATGCTATTTATTCCAAAGTTCGCTGACCTGTATCTCAAAAACTAATGAGCCAAATCAAAAACAATTCAGTTCTGGGAGTTTCTTACATAAATCAATCTTAACACCAAATATCATTTCAATCTGCAAGGGTCGGGGACAAAGTCGTGTTGACATCTGACACTGAATAACCCTTATCAAAAATACGAAATTTCATTTTTCGAATTATAATTAAAAAAAAAAAAAAAAAGTACATTGTAGAAAGAGTAAGAATACTTGAAAGCCTGCTGTTGATAGTCCTTCCCTCCTGTTTCCCACTGCTGACCTACTTCACTTTTTCATTTGAAAAAACATTTTGGAATGCTTCATTGAGTTTAATCCTGTTTTGGCTTTCAGAATTTTCCTTAACTGGTTTAACACAAATGTGTCGTGAGGAGAACCCGTTCTTGTCGCCGTTGACATTAGTCCTTTGGAGAGGGTACGAAATTAGACTGTTGACAATTTTAACAACTTCTTCATCTGGCAAGGGTGCAGAAGTCCTCTTGACAATCCTGTCAGGAGGTTTTGTGTAAACAGGGGAAGTGACAGCTTGGGGAGAAGCCAAACTTGTACATCCTACACTTCGTTCATGTTGTTTCGGACCACTGCCAGACTCATTTTCAGGAGATGCAACACTCGATGCCTTGAAGAAGTCCTGAATTCTTCTTAAAGAAGGGTTTGTACAGGAGAGCCTTCCATTTTTTCCACACGGCGGCACACCTACGACTAGTTTGGGGTTAGTCAGACAGGACTCTGGCAGAACTCTCCGCTTCTTGCTTGACATGCTTCTAATCAAGACTGAGTCATCATTACTCAGACATTCTTTATCTCCACCTGCCTCACTTTCATCAGATTTCCTTTTGCACGTCTTATGCAAGAGATCATTTTTCCTTACTGCTGCACTTTCTGATGCTTCAGTCCTCCTGTTCTCCAATGAAGATTTAATTAGGAGTGGTTCGGTTTGCAAATGTTTCAGTTCACTTGTGACCTCTCTTGGTGATGCCTTTGTTTTCTTGATCAGACTATTCACAGTCGTGCTGAGTTGTGGACATCGCGCCTGTTGTTCCTTGGGCTGACTGTGTTCACTCTCTTGCAGTGGTTGCTCTTTTGAATCAACTGTTGTCGATTGCTCTTGAGTTCGCACGACTGTTGTTCCTTCTTCATCCTCATCTCCGAATACGACTCCCGTCGCAGTATGATTGGATCTGACCACTCTCTGATTCTTGCGCATTTCAGCGAGCAGTTTCAGATTTTTATGAGACTCACTGAGAGGAAGTGAGCCTGAGAGACAAGCGGACATGAACTGAACTACAGAGGGTGGGATGGTGAATGGCGAACTCGGAGACCTGTCCAAGAGATCGTCATAGTTGTGCATATCTGAAACCGAGCGATCATGATTCATGAAATTAGAATCCTTGACGATGGGGATGATAACCCGAGGACGAACCCTCGAGACAAACTGCCGGAGCTCCGGGTATGAGGAGTGGTCAGAATAGGGGACGATGAAAACGTTCTCCTGATTGATAAACGGTTGGCCATCTAATGTTGAGAACAATCCAGTTGGGATGACAGCAATGGTGGGAGCCTCCTCATTCCACTTTGCCATATTTTTCTTGTTGATGGCTCTCTGTGGGACCAGCCTTACCAACCCGCGGTCCTTGTCGGTCGTAAAGACATCCACAACTTCCAACACTTGAAGCATCCGCAGACGAGCTGGGCTGACGACCACACGGGTTTTCAGAGCAAGCGCAATGTCCACTAGAAGATCTTCTTTTCCTAATGTGTAAACTCCAAGGACGACTTCATGGTCGGGGTGCCTCGCGAGAATCTCCAAGATCTTCTGCTTGCATTCTGCACGGCTGGGAAATCGACATCGTGGATTGCTAAAGGTGTTGTCCATGTAGAGTTTATCCAAAGGCCGTCCCGGCCCAAGACACGATTCGGGGAAGGTCGCTGAGTCATAGCGTAAGTCACCAGTGTAAAGGATGCGGCCAAAGTAGCCTTCAAAGAGGAACATGACGGAGCCGGGGCAGTGATTGGCGTCAAACAGTGTAACTGTCATTGACTCCCTTCCTGAATGGTCCAGCTTGATGATGTGGCTTTGGTCGAGCTCCAGGGGCCTGATCAGACTCTCCTTAATCTGAAACTTTTCAACAAGCAGCTTGGCAGAGAGAGAGGAGCAGTGGATCGGCCATCGCCAGGAGGCAGACAGACCCTGAGTGTGATCGGAGTGCATGTGAGACAGGAAGTAAATCTTGGAGGAAGGATTGCCCCCTCTCCTCCAGAGATCCACCATGATAGGTGTGTCCGGAATCAGACAACCATTCATCTTATCAGCTGATATTCATCTGTGAAAAAAAATAAAAAAATGACAACTACGTGTTAATATAAGCATGGAGCAAAAAAATGATATAAGGCACTTCAGTCATTGTGGACAAAATGTCCATTTTTAACAGCCAAATTTTAAATTAAAAACGAAATGGTTAAAACTTAAAAAAGAAATTTATATACAATACTTCATTTGTGTGCGTGAATTAAAGGTGTGTCATCAATTATGATAGGGGGGGGGGTTGCATAAGTGCATTTAATAACGTGGTTGAGTGCAATCAATGCATAATAATATAATGTGGTTGATTCAACAGCGCATTATTAACATTTATAAAACAAAACGAAAGCCATTTCAAGACTTAACAAATTTGTTTGGTATGGAACAAAAGTTAAAATAACGTTTGCTGAAACAAGAAGAAAGCGTTAGGATATTTCTTTATGAGTTTGGATTTTGAGTTGGGATCGTTGGGGGCGTAATCCGCCTGCTGCGCTGCGCCGCGCCGTATGCTTAGTTACAGACATATAAACACATAGACCGCCAGCAGCCGATTTCACGAAACTGTGCGTAACTTACGCCTTAACTGGATGTGGCGCAAAACTTACGCCATAACTTTAATGCGTAGCTGCGCCATAAGTTAAAATCGATTTCACGAAACTCGACTTAGCTACTCAACATCCTATTTTCACTAAAAGCTTTTATATTTGTAGGACGAGGGTGACCTCAAGTTCTAACAACGACTGTTTGCAGTTGTTGCACAAATATACATAACACAGACGTTACAGTTATACGTGTTTACGCGGATTTTTGTTGGAGGCCGCCATTTTTTTCGGGGCTGTGTTTGTAGCGTGAATACCGATTTTAAAGACGTTTTTTTCTCGATAAAAAACCCATAGTACGATCGCGCCTTGTCGTGACCTATAAATATAATGGGAAATTGAAGCAGCAACTTGAACAAAGATAGGATAGGGATTGTCATCAGTCACGTAAGGTTTTGTCACTTGATCATATCATGGAGGAATAAGAAGGAATGGAGCAATAATCTAGTTTATTGCTCCATGATCATATTGTCGATCGTTGCGTCGATCGATCGAGGATGAGCGGCCGGCGGTGTTCGTCTGCTGCATTTAGCGGGTAATTAATATAAGTAAATCTGGTAAAAACAGTGAGCACAATTATGGCAACTTAAATGTTTGTGATCGATGTTGAGCGTTACCGAATACAATGATGGAGCTAGAAGCAAACAAATGTGGCACTAACGGGGGGGGGGGGGGGGGTGGGGAGGGGGCAGAACTAAACATTTTAACTGAATTTGTGAGAGAAAATTCAACACAGTTGTTTGGCAACAACTTATAAAACTTAAAAGGGAAAAAGTCATAGATGAATATAGAAAGGTAAAAAAGCTGTGTTTGCAAAGTGCTGTGACAGCGGATGTCAACAAAAGATTGGTTTAAAGCGAGAAAGAGGTGGAGCCTGGGGGAAGGGGGAGCTTGCTGCAAAATCTAGAAAATAAAAATGGCCGGGATGGAGAAAAGAGTGGTAGTAATTCATTGGTAAGGCATAATAATATTAGGCATGATAATCTGTGCTCTTTTTTTCTTCCGTGTTGATCGAGCTGAATACAACTACTGAACTAGGAAATAATTTCATAGGGACCTATAGGCATTATTAGGCCTAACGTTATGGACATCATCACCCTGATTTGTGCACAGACCAGTCTAGCATGGCTAGGGATAGGCTGGTCTGAAAAAAGGTCTGTAGTGTTTTCTTAGTTCCTAGGCCCTAGTAGTACTACTAGGACTAGGTTTTTTTGCTTAGATATTTTGTAAGCAACATTTTACGATTGTGTTTATTGCAGCTTTCTTTCAAATTGAGGATTGCGATAAAGATAATGCTGCTGATGATGATGATGACGACAATGCTGATCACGACCCATCAGAAAGATTTACTAACTAAACTGGAAGCCTCCATTGCCTCTACATCACCAAGGCCAGCCTTGCCAACACAGACTGCAACCATGAGTGGTGTAGAACATGTACAACCTAAAGAATTATCAATAACAAATAGGAAAATTTATGAATTGGACAAATTTACTTCTGGAAATTGAGAATGAAAGGCTATGGTTGCAAAGGAACATTTAAAAGTGTCGCAGTATCTTAATGCTAATTTGCAGATGGTGATTGCTATTGCCTGTCAGCAGCATGCCATCACTTTTAGTGCCAGCTGATAAGATGGTGCTTAACGTCTTAACTTCTCATTTCCAGATGTTCTTTATTCCCTGTCATAATTTTCCCTATTTATTGGGGCCATTAAAAGTAATCAACCTTTACAAAATTTTGACTCTAAAATGTAGGTGAATTGTCTCCTATGGAGCGTCAAAAGTGGACAACCGTATTTTCCGATTTTCTCAAAGTCAAAGCTAGTAGAATTTTAGGTTTTCAGAAATTGCGACACTGGTTAAAAAAACACTTGATTTTATGCTAGCAGAATTTGGATTTTACTATCTGTGTCGCAGTTTCTGAAAACTTAACATTTTTGTTCTACATGTACTAGCTTTTGACGCTCCATAGTCTCCACCAGTTCGCTCCGGGATTATTTTAACATCACCGAGCCGACGCGCGGGATTATTTTTAACGAAACTCGGGTTCAGCCCGATGTACCGGAAAGCACACCCACGCATTTCCGGCCTTGCTTGCTGCTGACATACATTTCTGGCCTTGTTCGTTGCTGACGAACATTTCCGGCCTTGCTCGTGGCGTGTTTATGTGTCATCCGTTTTGAATCTGGGAAAAACTTTGCATTTGTTTATGTCATCCGGCGCGAACTGGTTAAAAGTCAAACTTAAAAACATTGATATTTTGAATGCCCCTTTATACTTGACATTGAAATTAGTCTTGGTTCCAAGATTACGTTAGCGGAGTGATCTTACAAAACCCATGGATTCGAAAAGGCATATTGTTTGTATATCCAATGAGAAGTCAAGTTTATAAAATTGCCATGATAATACAAACAAGTCTTGTTTATATTTATTATCTTTCTTTATTATAATTTCTTTCTTGGAACAATTTGTGTATATACAATGTACATGTAGAATTTATTTATAAATAAAAAACAGAAGCCTTGTTCCTAGACTTGCATTGGTTTCTCAATTTGTCATGTTTTGTTGTGTTTTATAAGCCTATAAAATGAAACTGGGGACAAAAACTACAAAAACAATCCTTTGGTTCTGGCTTTGATTTGATTTTAACAGGTGGGTTGCTTATCTAACAATACATTTGGAGAACGCACTCCTTACAAACCACATTCCCTTTCATTCCCGAGTACATTATGTATTTTGTTAGACCAATATAGGCCTACATTCATCTTTTAGGGGTGCATGAGGGCGCTGTTTAACTTTTGAGACGAAAAAGTGCGCCGGAGATTTGTTATTCCTCCATGGTTAAAGTGAGATTTAAACGAGGGTCACGGTGGGTTTTTTTGCACGCGACATTTACTAACGTTAACGGAAAATGAGAAACTATCCTTGTAGGACGCTCCAAACATGTCGTAAATCTTTAACGATTTGGAAAATATCCTTCCGAGAAGAGCGATACCGTCCTCTGATTTCGTCGTCTTCGAGATGATATATAGGGGATTTATTCGGTCACGGAACAATCTTTCACGGCGAAGCGCTCTTCGGTGTTCACGTTGAACGCCATGTTTACGACACATAGCCAAGATTTACGCCACCTAAAGTCATGGCGTAAGTTACGCCACATCTTATGGCGTAACTCGGTGAGTTACGACATATCCCGATAATGCGTAACTTTCGTGAAATCCGTCCTAAAGTTATAGCGCAACTTGCGCAATAAGTTATGGCGTAAGTCCACTTAAGCCATAAAGTAAAGTTTCGTGAAATCGGCTGCAGATGATGTCCAAATGTTAAAAAAGCGATAACTAGAGGCAAGTAACTCGGTCTAGCCCCAACCGTTGTAAAGCCTTTTGCCAATTAAAAAAGAAGTTGTGACCACAAAAGTTGCCCAAAACATGCCAAATACTTGACAATGTATATTGGAAAGCGCACACTGGCTTCTATACATGTTAAAGAAGAACTGTTATGGCTTTATTGGTACTCACGGTTATTTGGGGTTGCAAATCCGAGCAATTTCGACCAGCTTTTCAAAACAATGATGCCCATAACGTCCGGTCAATATAAACTACATAGACGTCCCGACAGCACCCGACTCACGTAAAGAGCACACTATGCGAAGACGGGGGACACGACAATGGCTTTTCGAGCGACCACCAACGACTGTTTTATGGTGCAAGAGCGCAGGCCTGCATCGCTGCACTGTACATGCAGCGAGCCAGCGACGCAGGCCTGCACTGGACGATTATTCATTGCCACGTTACCAACGATCTACCAATGAGATGACGGGAATTTATTCAAACGTTGCATTATGCAAATCTATTTGTCAATGTCAATTATTATAGTACGTGTAGGCCCTACATATATTCTGTTAATTATTGCGTAGGGTTAGTTCAAAATGCAAAGCTATATTTTATTGATTCAAGGCCGGTTTATACTCGGCGCGTATCGAAAGCGCCCGAGATGCGAATGTGACGTCACGAGCATTCGCTGCGAAAATTCGCCTGAGGGGAAAATGTGATTAATTTTTGCGAATTCGAAGCGCGAACAGTCGAGATGTCACAAATTTGCGTTCGGTATGATTCGGCTTTTACAGTCTGTTTAATTGTAGTAATTTGGAATTAGCTCTTTATTAGGAATAATGTTTCGATAGAATTATGTCTATTATAAAAATAAAAAAATTAAACATTATATTATTGTTTTACATTAAGGTATACGAAAGTTTTACTCTTATTCTATAAAATAGTATGGACAAGTTATTTGAGCTTTGGTTTAAGGTAAATATTTGAAATCTGTGGTTTTAGTTTTTTTTACAAATTTATAGTTAATTCAGACATTATAATAATAGTGATGAAAATACTGACTGTACGGTTTCTCCCGATGGGCAAGAAAAAACACCGGTTTTTGACTCAAAAGTTGACTTTTGTTACATTTTGTTAAGTCGGCTCACATAATTACGCTGCACATTAAGATATAAATGGATGAGGGCGCTGCAACCCTAACTCCATGTACGTACTTGTTGCTAATGCAATACAAAAATAATATCCACGTTTCGGCCTTTACAACAAAAGTAGTCTATTATCTTGGGGCCGACAGCTGTTTGCCAACTCCAAGATTAACAGGGACATGCAATTACAATTAATTACCATAATTTTGTTGAAGTGCAATTAATGACCAAAATAATTATGAAGTGCAATGCAAACTATGCGTTATGGATGAACTGCTCTGGTTACTAATGAGCTCAATAAACACTTTATTATTGTTACCAATTGCAACACTAAATGCACATCTTGAGACCTTGAAAGGAGTAATCTATAAATATTGGGCCAATAGTAACGGCTGGCTGTTTGCCCATTAAAGTTATGCAAGTGCGATGCAAATTCGGCGTTGTGAATGTATTGCTCCGATGATTATTACCGAGCCAAATGAAGATGATCCATTTTTTCCCGTGGGTTGGGCCGTGATGCATCAGACATAGAATTACTTAGAAATTCACCCTCGCTATATCACAGAGTCTCACCTGTTTTGATCGTAAGTTTGCCGTCTTTTTTGCACAATTACTCTAAACTTCGTATTAATGGCATTTAATAGTGCACGGGTGAACAAACGGCTAACATTAATCGGATGTCTACACGGCAGAACACTTCGTAAGAAACCGGCACTATATACAAGAGAGATCCTGTGCATATCTCATTGAAGGTAGGTACATGTTTATATCAACGTCACTTGACATTATCAAGAAGAAAACGTCTATGTGTTGCTTTTTATTTGCATCTTAATAAACGGAAAACTGACAATAAGTGAATATACGTTAGCTGGCTGAGCGATATTCCTCAATTAATGGTGTTTACGCGTGAAACGCAACAGAATTACAACCGTATATACGAATTATAACTGATAAACCAATAACTAATTGCTTCTGTTTGTAAAACATTAAGTAAATCTGTTTGTAAAACATTAAGTGAATCTGTTTGTAAAACATTAAGTGAATCTGTTTGTAAAACATTAAGTGAATCTGTTTGTAAACTCATTAAGGCTGTTTGTAAAACATTAGGTGAATCTGTTTGTAAACTCATTAAGGCTGTTTGTAAAACATTAGGTGAATCTGTTTGTAAAACATTAGGTGAATCTGTTTGTAAAACATTAGGTGAATCTGTTTGTAAAACATTAGGTGAATCTGTTTGTAAAACATTAAGTGAATCTGTTTGTAAAACATTAGGTGAATCTGTTTGTAAAACATTAAGTGAATCTGTTTGTAAAACATTAGGTGAATCTGTTTGTAAAACATTAAGTGAATCTGTTTGTACAACATTAAAGGGATCGTATACGATTGGTAATTACTCCCAAAATTAATGGCAATAAAAACTTACTTAGTAAGAAGTACAGCAGCTTTGGACAGTATAATGCCTTTTCAGAAATGTTTCACTTCGAAGTACGGCGGTTATGGAAAAGATATCACTTGTTATCCATAAAAATTTGAATCACTGCAGTAACGCTTCTCAGATTGGGTATTCCAATGCAGATTATTCTTCCTGCGTGGACCGTACATAACCGCTCCAGATTTTCGGCAATATCTCAAAATCGCTACCACCTTTTGAAATGAAATGTTTACAGGTTAGTTTTTTGGTATATACATGTACATGTATCTATAACTATATAGGATTGAAACAGTGGGTTCCAATTACCAAACGTATACGATCCTTTAAGTGAATAAGTTTGCACAACATTAAGTGAATATGTTTGTATAACAAAGTGAATCGGTTTGTATAATTAGTTACATAATAATATTTGTTTCAACTTTTTGCTTTTCTGTAGACCTTCTACAAAGAGAGAAAAAGATCCTGAAATAAAACCTACATCAAACTGGTAATAAAAAGCTGCCAGTAACGTCTAGCCCTTACATAGACAGGTATACAAAACAACTTTACGTGTCATGAAGATAATATATTAAGAAACGTTCATGCGAAACTATCAAGTGGCGTTTCACTTATAATTTACTCGTCAAAGTAACAACTGAGAAATTGGCAAGGGGACTCGAGCCTGCGACCTCCCGAATACTGGACCGGCGCTCTACCAACTGAGCTATGTTGCCCTATGTTGGCGGTCTTCCAAATTGTCAGTATCTTTGTTTGAGGGCGCTAGTCTTGGTGTTTATGACTTCTGACTAGCGCCCTCAAACAAAGATACTGACAGTTTGAGAGACCGTCAACATAGGGCAAGATAGCTCAGTTGGTAGAGCGCCGAGTCCGGTATTCCGGAGTTCGCCTTGCCAATTTCTTTGTTCATGCAAATTGACCTATAGTTAGTTTCCCTTGAGATTGCTTTTAATTTGTAAGATACAAACATGACTTTCTCTGTCGTTATCTTTCATTTTAGAGCAAAGAGTTTCAGATGGATAATGCTGTTGATGTCATCCACGCGCTGCAGTATTCTATAAGCGGTGTCTGTGCACTGGCTTCGGTCCTGAATCTCCTGGCGATTGTCGTGTTTGCCGGCACCAGAAAGCTGCGCATCAAGTACTACGCCTTCGTGGTCAACCTGGCCCTAGCTGACTTGATCTACGCCGCCTTAACCATTCCATATCCCTGGCGCCAGTCCTCGTCACGCGTTCTCGAAGGCTTTTTCAGCGGCGCTTACACGGCCTCGGGGCTGACTATCCTGGCTGTTGCCGTCAACCGTTATCTGGCGCTGTCCCTTATGCCGCCGGCTCGCTACGATTCGCTGGTCAGCGGTTCTCGACTAATCGGAGTTTGTATCATTATCTGGTGTTTGGGTCTTGCTTACGGCTTGGTAATTTATAACGCTGTACCGAAATACATTTTTCATGTTGTCAATTTCGTTGGGTATTCACTGGCAATGCTCGTTGTTTGGGTTATCACCGCACTTGTTTATTTCCTGGTTTTTCGCAAGATCAAGCAGTATACGTCACCTCTTGCATCCGCGGCGGGCGTCGGCGCCAACGCCGAGCGAGATCAGACCAGGGTCCAGCAGACCCGGCGTCTTCTAATCACGTTTGTTCTCATTCTGGTGACGGCATTCGTTATTTGGGCTCCCGCTTCTGCGCTTAAGATGACTGCCGTCTTAAATCCATCTCTTGGGCGCGATAAAAACTTCGAGGTTTGGATATGGGGGAGTTACTTGCTTTTTTCCGTCTCTGCCGTGATCAATCCGGTGATATACTGGTGGCGATTGAGTGGGTTTAGGGAAGGGTTCTATACCATGTTCTGCCGTTGTGTCACGAAAGAAAAACCCAGCGAAATTGAAGCCGACTCGGCTGCAAATGGAAATACAGTGGTGGAGACTGGATTGTAAGGGAAAATATTTATTATATACGGCTGGATTTTCATATTTTTTGAACCAGTCAAAGTTTGCAACATCTTTCGGGGAAAGCACAAAATAGCAACCCTTAATTCTTTATTCCCATTCTTCCACTTCCACTATACCCTGAGGCCACAACTACCTATACCAATGGATGGAGAATCGTAGAAGAAAATTGACATCAAGATATCCCGATTTTGGCTAGTAGTTTTAGCTCCAGACCTCATTTTGTGAACCAAAGTTAAGAGGTCCTTTCGCACCGAGAAATAACTAAAACGCGCTCATTCTACCTCGCTTCACAAACTATGGTCTGAAGCTAAAACTATACTGGCCCAAATCAGTATCATTTTTCTTCTATAGAAGTATAGGTAGCTTTGGTTTCGGGGTACTAGACGTATGCTTGTCCGTTATTTGGGCCACGCTCTATATAATACAATATTTAAAAAATATATAAACCGAATTATTAAAAAAATCTTTTACTTTACGTGTGGTATTACGTTATATTTGATTTGCAATTTTTTCGAGACGCACTGTAATATTAGTAGTTATTTTTGTTATAACATGATACCAGGGACAATTCAATGGCGACAACGGGAACAAATTATGGTGCTTGATAAACTGCTCTCGGTAATCAAGAAGTGCAATCAAAGCTGATAACGACTCAAGCAGAAGAGAAATTCAGCGGTCCTCTAATAGATTCGACGTGTACTCATTGTAGCGTTAACTTTTGGAAATATACCTACGTTATTTCGAAGGTTTGTTAGTAATACGGTTTGTTAGTACGAAGGTTCGATATTCCGAAGGTTTCAAAGTCCGAAGGGTTAATTAGTCCGTCCGAAAATAGAATAAGGTTAAAATAATCCGAAGGCTCGGTATAGTCTGAAATAACAACAAGGTTCGGTAGTCCGAATCGACAATAAAAAACCTTACTAAATTATGTGTGCTTTCGAATTAATGAACCCTCGGACTATTTCACATTTTTTTCTTTGCGGACTAATAAACCTTCGGACGGATTAATCTCATTCTAAATTCGGACTATCAAACCTTCGGAATGTTTAACCTTTTCGGACTTTAACCTTTTCAGACAATCGCATCAAATGTTCGAATTAGCGAATTTTTTTTTCGTTTTCGGACTAATGAACCTCAGCTTTGGGAAATTTGTGTGTTTTGGCTATCGAACCTTTAGACCAATAAACCTTCGGACTATCGAACAGACCCCGTTGATCCGTCTGTCTTATATCTTTATATGTGAAACATGACTGCATACGCACAGTATGTGGGTGAGTGGTGTTTTTTTTTTATTATTCCGTCAAACTATTGTTTACATACATGTAATACTCGTGCAATAGTTATCTCACAAAAACGTGTTTACACTTTAGATTTTTTTGTTGATAGACTAAACATTAATGTTCAAGTAACACAAATACGCCTGTGTACTGGCGAAGTCACATTTTGTTTACATTCGAGATTTTCGACGGGATTACGAAACGATCGCCCTTACTGGCTCCTATAAGAGAGCGCGCGTGTTAACATCACGTGACGTCATCACCTCAAAATCTAGTACTAAATTCTTATTTAACCTAACTAATTGTATCGACTCGGTTACCTGTTTCTTGGTACATACATAATTTGAACCGGTGTCTTTTTTAACGCGGAGATGGCTATTGGTAATTATCATCAATCTAAATAACAACAATGTGCACGATCGGGACTAATTGTACATGTATGATTACGTGACTACATCTTGTACTATACATTCTTACTTGAAATTGTGATAATTTTCCAGGTGTTCTTGAGGAGGTAAGGTGAGGTCCAGTAATGTTAAAAAGACCAATACTACGACAAAGTGAAGGGATAATTAGTGTTTTGTCATTCAACAACACAGGTGCCATTTTTTGAAAACAACCGCGCAATCTTTACGAAATTGGCTGTTGGCTAAACCATAGATAATAGGGTTGACGACGCTGTTGAATGGCACCAACACCGATGCGGTAAAAAGCTTGTCCCGCACGCCCTCTCCGATTGTCCCACCGTTCAGAACGTGGAGATCCGCAGCTATGTAGATCCAATAGGGCAACCAGGTCACCAGGAACATCATACTGGTGATGAACAGCATTCTGGTTACCTTTCTCTGCATCACCTGCCTCATTGGAGGCAGGTTACCAGATTTGCACTCCCGCAACGGGATGCGATTAAAGGTGTCTGTCTCTGTGACGCTCCGTTGCCGTTGGACATCGCCCCATGCTGATGACGGTTTGAGAGACGGCACTTTCTCGAATGGGTTCAAACGCTGATTAGGCGAGTGATTAGTGAACATTGGTGTCTGGACATTTGACGAAGCTGTTTGTTTGGGCCGCGGTGCTGAAGTTGTGGCTGTATTTAGTTCAGCCTTTCTGGTAAGCCTAGTGGGGATGTTTTTGCTGATACTCGGCACGGTCGCTACGTCAGTTTTTGTCACCACCGCTCCAATGCGAACTCTCGCTCGTTTTCTCACAGCCACGTACACTCTCCCGTAACAAACGACGGTTGTGAGCAGAACTGTCAAATACTCGCAGATCTGAATGGTGTGGGAGAGTTTACGCAAGGTCAGAGATGCCAAGATCAAACTGAGGATATTCGGCCACTCCAGTAGAAACGCGACGACGAAGGAGACGAAGATAGCCACTTTGGCCCGGCGGCTGTTGAAGAGTCGCTTGTAGGGCCGGCAGACGCTGTCGTAACGGTCACAGGCTGTAAAGGCCGTTATGACGCACGACATCGCCAGCGCGACTCTCCCCGGCACCCCTAATATCTTAGGCTTCAGGGGGGAATCCATTTTCGCCAGGACACAAACGGACCTGACCACGTTGCGGATCCGCAGCAGGCACACCGCTAGGTCGACGCCAGCCAGCCCCATGACCAGAACGTGGGTGCTGGTCTTGCGCACCTTACCCCAGTAAACCCGCAGGATTAAGGAGTTGCCGAATGTCCCGAAGATGACGATGAAGATGTTGAAGATAGCTGTAAAGACTACCATTTCGTTCCCGATTCCGGAAGTCCCTGACCAAGGAGGACGAATGGAGCTCGGGGTCATCTCAGTGGTCGCCATCGTTTGGAAGTCAAAGTACCGAAGAGACCAGATTCACTGTGAATTTATCGTGAATTCGTTGCTCGTGATGCACCCAAATCACTCGGTTTGCTGTTACCATCTGACCATCCTGTGCCCTGTGCGGGGCTTTTTATGTGTGTAACATGTAAGCAATGTGCAGATTAAGGTTTTAAAAAAACACCTTGCGCGTATGCAAAAGTGCAGAATGGTACGCTTCGATTGGATGTCAACCGCTGACGTCACTAGTGATTTCAAGCACTGAGTCCTCATAAGACGGAATTTTGCGTCGGCAGATGTAAATGCAATATTCGATTGTTGCCCTTCATCAACGCACTGCTCCGTCCTCAAATAGCCGTCATTATGTAACCACCGAATTTAATTAATAACATCCCGTGCATGTTACAGTTTTGTAATCAGTTTTCCAAGCAATTTTGCCCATCACAAGGACTCATTTCGACTAATGATGAAAACAAGATTAATGAACCACAAAGCCTTGAGAGCGAGAAAAAACACGCCACTGAGGGCGAAGTTGTACAACCCGCCCATCATAGTGACGTAAGCGGTTGAAATCCAATAAAAGCGTACTGATTCTGCTCTTTTGCATACGCGCAAGTCCGCGTCACCAATTTTCGACCAATCAAAAAGACTAATTCCTTTAGGCGAAAGGTGACACAATATACCTCTCGATCAACTCAATCAACAAAGAAAAATCTGCACACTGTCTACATGAATGCATAAATAAAAAAAGCAGGCTTGGTACGTCTGCCGGAACCTATTATTAAAAGACGAGAAAAAACCACCAAAAACAATTATGTGACCTTAAACTTGTTATTAACAAAACATCGATAGCGGACAAAAACAATCATGTCAACATCAATGATTACTCGCTACGGTGTGAGTGAAACTACCTGAAAACAAACTATTCCAAGTACAAGTATACAACACAAAATCCTTGTGGAGGTTTGGACCGATTTTGGATCAATCCTATAAAACACATCTCAGACTAATCTTTGTGGTTTTCTTTACGCCTGGCCTCCGTTTATTTCTTACCTTTTCAGATCGTGTTTCCGCTGCTAATGACCTGCCCGCGGCGGAACGCAACATTTAGATAACAAAGAAGTACACAGCATATGGCGCGTTCCAGGCTTAGTGGATGGCTGACCCCCACCCCCCCCCCCCCCCCCACCCCCCTGTTCCGATGTTGTTGTTTGTATTTATTCCTGCGCAAGAACATCAAGGAATGCGTGCGCTCGCAGGGGAACGGCATTTCATCTTAATCAGGCCTCGCATTAGTGGCATACAGCAGGGGGGGTATGGGGGATATGGGGGGCGGGGGGATATGGGGGGGGGGGGGGGTATGGGGGGGGGGGGGTCCAAATTATCATATTTTTCAAAAAAAAAGATAAAAAAGAAAGGAGGCGGCCCCCAAAAAGGAAGCGGGCGGTGACGCTAAACATGTGGTTTTTTTTGTTGGCCTAATAAACCTTCGGACGGATTAATCTCATTCTAAATTCGGACTATCAAACCTTCGGAATGTTGAACCTTTTCGGACTTCAAATGTTCGAATTAGCGAATTTATTTTTTCGTTTTCGGACTAATAAACCTCCGCTTTGGGAAATTTGTGTGTTTTGGCTATCGAACCTTCAGACCAATAAACCTTCTGACTAACGAACAGACCCCGTTGATCCGTCTGTCTTATATCTTTATATGTGAAACATGACTGCATACGCACAGTATGTGGGTGAGTGGTGTTTTTATTTTATTATTACGTCAAAACTATTTGTTACATACAGGTAATACTCGTGCAATAGTTATCTCACAAAAACGTGTTTACACTTTAGATTTGTTTTTTGATAGACTAAACATTAATGTTCAAGTAACACAAATAGGCTGGCGAAGTCACATTTTGTTTACATTCGAGATTTTTGACGGGACTACGAAACCATCGTCCCGTACTGGCTCCTATAAGAGAGCGCGCGTGTTAACATCAGTGACGTCATCACCTCAAAATCTAGTACTAAATTCTTATTTAACCTAACTAATTGTATCGACTCGGTTACCTGTTTCTTGGTACATACATAATTTGAACCGATGTCTTTAACGCGGAGATGGCTATATGTAATTATCATCAATCTAAATAACAGGAATGTGCACGATCGGGACTAATTGTACATGTACGATTACGTGACTACATCTTGTACTATACATTCTTACTTGAAATTGTGATAATTTTCCAGGTGTTCTTGAGGAGGTAAGGTGAGGTCCAGTAATGTTAAAAAGACCAATACTACGACAAAGTGAAGGGCTAATTAGTGTTTTGTCATTCAACAACACAGGTGCCATTTTTTGAAAACAACCGCGCAATCTTTACGAAATTGGCTGTTGGCTAAACCATAGATAATAGGGTTGATGACGCTGTTGAACGGCACCAACACCGCTGCGACAAAAAGCTTGGCCCGCACGTCCTCTCCGATTGTCCCACCGTTCAGAACGTGGAGATCCGCAGCGATGTAGATCCAATAGGGCAACCAGGTCACCAGGAACACCATACTGGTGATGAACAGCATTCTGGTTACCTTTCTCTGCATCACCTGCCTCATTGGAGGCAGGTTACCAGATTTGCACTCCCGCAACCGGATGCGAGAAAAGGTGTCTGTCTCTGTGGCGCTCCGTTGACGTTGGACATCGCCCCATGCCGATGACGGTTTGAGAGACGGCACTTTCCCGATTGGGTTCAAATTTGACGAAGCTGTTTGTTCGGACCGCGGTGCTGAAGTTGTGGCTGTATTTGACGGCCGGCATTCTGAAACCGCGGCATTTAGTTCAGCCTTTCTGGTAAGCCTAGTGGGGATGTTTTTGCCGATACTCGGCACGGTCGCTACGTCAGTTTTTGTCACCACCGCTCCAATGCGAACTCTCGCTCGTTTTCTCACAGCCACGTACACTCTCCCGTAACAAACGACGGTTGTGAGCAGAACTGTCAAATACTCGCAGATCTGAATGGTGTGGGAGAGTTTACGCAAGGTCAGAGATGCCAAGATCAAACTGAGGATATTCGGCCACTCCAGTAGAAACGCGACGACGAAGGAGACGAAGATAGCCACTTTGGCCCGGCGGCTGTTGAAGAGTCGCTTGTAGGGCCGGCAGACGCTGTCGTAACGGTCACAGGCTATAACGGCCGTAAAGACGCCCGACATCGCCAGCGCGACTCTCACTGGCACCCCTAATATCTTAGGCTTCAGGGGGGAATCAATTTTCGCCAGGACACAAACGAACTTGATCACGGTGCGGATCCGCAGCAGGCACACCGCTAGGTCGACGCCAGCCAGCCCCATGACCAGAACGTGGGTGCTGGTCTTGCGCATCTTACCCCAGTAAACCCGCAGGATTAAGGAGTTGCCGAATGTCCCGAAGATGACGATGAATATGTTGAGGATAGCCATTTTGTTCCCGACCCCGTCAATCTCTGACAAAAAAGGGCGAATGGAGCTCGGGGTGATCTCAGTGGTCGCCATCGTTTGGAAGTCAAAGTACCGAAGAGACCAGATTCACTGTTGTATCGTGAATTCGTTGCTCGTGATGCACCCAAATTGCTCGGTTTGCTGTTACCATCTGACCATCCTGTGCCCTGTGCGGGGCTTTTTATGTGTGTAACATGTAAGCAATGTGCAGATTAAGATTAACAAAAAACAACATTGCGCGTATGCAAAAGTGCAGAATGGTACGCTTTGATTGGATGTCAACCGCTGACGTCACTAGTGCTTTCAAGCACTGAGTCCTCATAAGACGGAATTTTGCGTCGGCAGATGTAAATGCAATATTCGATTTTTGCCCTTCACCAACGCACTGCTCCGTCCTCAAATAGCCGTCATTATGTAACCCCCGAATTTAATTACTAACATCTCGTTCATGTTACAGTTTTTTAATCAGTTTTCCAGGCAATTTTGCCCATCGCAAGGACTCATTTCGACTCAACATGGAAACAAGATTGATAAATATCGAAGCCTTGTGAGCGAGAAAAAAAACGTCACCGAGGGCGAATTGTACAACCCGCCCATAATAGTGACGTCAGCGGTTAGAATCCAATGAAGGGCTTACTACATGTAATTCTGCTCTTTTGCATACGCGCAAGTCCGCGTCACCAATTTTCGACCAATCAACAAGACTAATTCCCTTTAGGCGAAAAGTGACACAATACCTCTGGCTGTTTTTTCCCCTCAAATTGTAATCTCAATCAACAAAGAAAACATCTTTGAAATGTATGTGAATTTACCGAGTCAGTTTTCATAGTGTTTATTTGTGTATTATCAGATAAAAAGTCGAATATTCATTGATTAATCCCTACTATGTCGCTTCCCAGGTTGTATCGTAAAATTGGGCGTGATACCTGCCCACAGGCATTTAGGTGTTTATGACTTCTGACTAGCGCCCTCGGACAAATATACTGACATTTTGGGAGACCCCCAGGAAAGATAGCTCATCAGTTGGCAGAGCGCCGGTCCGTTGTTATGGAGGTCGCAGGTTTGAAAGATACTCCAAACAAACTTCCTTTTCGCCCTCGCTTTTCCAACTACGCTTCGGGCTAAAGAAACCAAATTAATTCCAGAGTTGTTGTCCAGCACTTTCCGAATATACTTTGTTTACCAAACATTCAACTGTTTGTTACAAACAAAGCGAGACAACACAGTAGGCAACACAATAATGAAGTCGGTGTTAAATATCAAATAATTAAATTGGGATTCTGGATGGATGAAGATACGTTTGGATCAAAGTTTTGGTACAGAAGAACTCGAAAAGTTCTCGGTCGGGTACTTATCGAAGGCTTTTGCCTTAAGCTTAATTCTGGCATAATTATAAACATAGTTATAAACATAATTCTGGCAAAGTATTTACTGTCTAGTGTCAGTATTTTGCAGCTTCATCTCTACCAAACCATCTTAATATCTCTGATTGATTTCGTTTCCAAAGTTATGCGCCGTTTTGGTAGGGATGTTGGTGAGCATTTGGAGCTTTAGATTGTTTTCAAACCTTTTTAAACAGCCTTAAAACAAATCGACTCGACTCGACAACGTTGTAGCCGCATCCTTCGAAATTCAGCTTCTTAGCTGCCAATTAGGATGATTAGCGCCCCACCCCCCTCCCACTTCCTCCCCACCACCCCACCACCCCACCCCCTAATAATATCCAACCCCCCGGTCACAGATGCAGCTTGGACATCTTACCTCATTACCGAAGATAACAAGATTTTTCCCAACTCGTTAACAGACCACGAATTGAGCAGTCAAATGAGCGAGCGTAACTGACTTGCATAACTGATCGTACATTGCTGCAGATGCTCCCAAGGTAATTCATTCCGCCCGTACACTCGTTAATTTTCTAGGCGGATGTTGTGGCAAAATAGCGGATGATTATAGTTTTTATACATACCTGCTCTGCTTCTGTTTCACGTGCCTAATTGATCGCATCTGAAGAATCCGACTTGTTTTCTTATTTTCTTTAAAATTACATCTTTAATATCTTTACGTCAAGGATGCTGCGCGTGCTCCCGTTTCATTAGACTGTTTTCTTCCGCGGCCTCGTAGAAACGTACTGCGACCTGAAGGCCTTTACGTAATTCTACCGTGCGGCCACTGGAACTTTGTTTTTCACGCGACGGAATGTTTTTTGGGGCCTTGCGAAGCTGGCAGAATGTCACACATTGCTGGTGTTGAGAACCTTCCGCGGCTGAGCGAAAGCTTTCCGCGACACTTTCGGCCTTTATTATTATTATTAAAATGCATAAATATGAAATTTCGTGAAAAAAAGCTCTAGGTAAAAACGGGTTGGGTTACAGTAAAGAATGAAAATTGTTGTGCACGTCTCTATGTAGATGTCTCCCTAAAGATCTATTTCGGTTATTATTATTATTATTATTATTATTATTAAAATAGTCTAAAGATTGCCAGCTGGCAATCGTTGGAAATTGATGCAAAATGGGAACACGGCCTAAGGATGTAAGTTGTATTTTAAAGAATTGCCCTATTGCAATATACAAGCAAAATAGCAAAAGAATAAATGGTTGGAATATCACATCTGCCAACGTTAAACATCCATTATTTGTTTGATACAACACCTGAATAAACCCTCCTCATCTGATTGGTCAGAGCGCGACCAGTGGTGTGACGTCCAAAAACATTCACTGTGAGATTAGCCGGAGTTGAAATGTGTTGACTATTGCGAATTTTTAGCACAATAAATTGCCCCGATTTCACAAAGTCCTAAGAGAGCATTTTTCAATGAATTTGAACAGGCACTGTACTAAGAATTATTCAGAAAAATCTTACTCATTTGAAAGTAAATAATGATTCTAGGCATCCAGCAAAATAATTGCGCTAGATATCCCGTAATAATTCTGAAAAATATAATTTTCTAAAGACAAATTCCGATCGCCGTCCATAAGAATAACTGCTTGACACCGGTTAAAAACAAACGCTGTTTTTTGTGCTTTTAGGCTCGGCATCTATGATTGTAAAACTTTGAACAGGCCAGTTAAACGTTATTTACTATAAAATACAACCCCTCAAATCTACCCATTTATGACAATTCAAGCAATTACCAGTGTTGTATCCTACCTTTAAGCCACGTGGCTCCTTTTGACAATTGTGCATAATTCGACTGTCATGTACGGATATCACTGTCATAATCCTTTGTTTTGGCATCCGCTGTGATACTAAATAGAGTCACTGTTAATGCTGCTGGCTCAGTGGCCGAAATCTAGTTGTACTTATCAGGTAGAAGGTTTGAAAACACCCCCCCCCCCCCCCTTCCCAATTGGAATCACCACCCATAAGTAAACAAAAATCAATCTTGGATTAAAAGCAACTTCTTAAAGGTAGTATACACCATTTGCAGATATCGAAAAAATTTACTACCAAAATTATTAAGAAATATCTTCCTTTTTGAATGTAAATAATGATTGTAGGCATTCAGCAAAACGATTGCTCTAGATATCCTGTAAATGTTTCAAAAAATTGAATTATATAAACCAAAATCCATTATCGCCGGACAAAAACAACATAAGAAAAACTGCCCGATTCCGGTTGAAAACGAAAGTCGTTTGTCTTGCTTTTCTCAGCAACCATGATTGTAAAACTTCGGACAGGTCAGTTAAACAGTATTTACTATGAAATATAATCCCCTAAATCCACCCATTCATGAAAATTCAAGCAATTACCAATGGTGTATACTACATTTAAACAAATGTTGTATTTAATGCAATAAATATGGTGTATTTTCACGCACTTTCATGCTGCAATTTTTCAATGGATTATGCCCTTTCCATCCATTCCAACGCAGCCCAGATGTACGTTCAGTGCCGTATGGACCATTCAAGTGAGAGTAGTAACAATTTTTAAACCACCATGCTCCATGATAATAAATTGCACAATTACGCGAATCAGATTGATCATTTTCTTTATTCTTTGTTGAGAAGGAAACTCCTCTGTGGACAGCAAGAGAGTCACCGGCAGTGCCGCTGGCATCGTATCGACCAATATTTAGCTTGTACTCGCCAGTGGATATTTGGAAATCTGCGTACTTTGCCCATGCCGTGTTGCCGTTCCAGTCCTCTAAGTCAACTCGTAGCTCCCATGATCCATGTGAATCATTAGACGTCAGAGTCACCAAGTTGTCATTACCCAACCAGAACTCACCGGACAGATCGCCAAAGCCAGACTGGTAGTCGGTCCAGTTACGGTAGAAGTCCACGCTGCCATCTTGTCGCCTCTGAAACACGATCCATCCACCGCCGTCAGTTTCCATGTCACAGTAGACACGAAGACCGTCATTGCCGAATCCCTCTGGGTAGATTGTGTAGATACCGCTTGAACGATAACCGGCATCTAAGAGCATCTTGCAACTTTTGTAGCGATTCAAGGAACTATCTGCCAGTGAGTAGAGAGGTGTGTCCTCATCTGCATCAAAGTACACGCTCCCTTGAGTTGCATTGAAGTAGTCGAGATGCTGCCGTCCTGTGGCATTGTTTAACTCGCACATTTTACTGCAGTCATTAAAGTTAAACGACTTGCAATGTTGATCCATGCTGCATTCACGTCCGCAGATGACACGAGATCGTACAATTTTGGTTGCGAACGCAAACCCTTTTAGGGCGCGATTTTCTGCGGCATAAAACGCATGTTTTCCTGTATAAGAAGTTTCATATCCAGAGACGGACGAGGTTGCTCCCTGACATATGATGAATATTATGTGAAATAGTTGCAACCCAGTAAAGGTCAGTTTCGCCATTGCTTCCATTACTTAAAGGATTCGTTAAAATCAGATGACTTAACGTCGATCTCAGTTTGTTTTATTTGTTTTTGTATAATGTGCGCCACATATAGTTGAAATCGGGGAAGAAAATCTAGCGATTTGTCGTGTCTGATTGAACTATCCACAATGGTTGTTCAGCGACTACAAGTCAAGCCGTACTGCTTTCGGCTGCTGTCCTCTCTATACAAATGCTAGGATGCTCCTGTGATACAGAGGCCTGGCGATGGTGGGACTTGGTATAGTTTACAGAAAGGAATGGGTTGAGGGAGACGACGTGTATCTCTCATTCTCTCTGACTACGTCATTCACGTCGGTGACTAGTAACTGGTCAGTATTCCCGCAGTTACAAACCGTAGTCTTTGATTGGCTGATGTTTTATCGTAAGCTGATAACCTCATCGGTCTGTGAGATTCTGGATAAAAGTGAACTCTTAATTCGTTTTAATTAATATTGTTGTAATACAAAGCCAAATAAAGGCACGGACACGGATTCTATTTTCAAAACATGAATGAGAATGTCAGAGAAAAAGTCGTCTATTAGGAGGAGTCTTTACAATTATTATTATAGCTTTGAAAATAACAACACGAACTGTCCACGATATTGAATTTAATGAGAATGGGAGGTATTTTTTGCGTGGCACAGCTTCGAGTTCAGAAGTAAAGCTTGAGCGATGATGTTTAAAAAGCTTGTCGTAATATTGCTCCCATTTTGTATTTCACGCTCGTTGATTCTATTCTTAAAACATGAATGAGAGAAAGAAAAAGTCGTATATTAAGAGAAGTCTTTACAATTATTATAGCTTTACAAATGACAACACGAACTGTCCACGGTATTGAATCTAATGGGATTGAGAGGTAATGTTTGCGTTGCACAGCTTCAAGTACAGAAGTTCCCTCTCCAAGTTGCTAAAGCAATTAATGAATTTAGATGCTGCAGATAGTTAATGTTTTTGCCCGACTTTTATGTCCCTCCAGGGCCACCATAAATTTCCCCTTTTACTTCAGGGAAACGTAGTTTTTGCAGGTAATTAACTTGTTGCCAAAATTCCGCACGACCTCACTAGATTTGAGGCTAATACTGACGTACGTTCGATTCACTGTAATAAAAAAAAACGTCCCCGCGCCGCGGAACCATAACATAACGATATCTGCAGCGGGACTAGACTAGACCGGTACGGTGCGGCCGCGCCGGTTGCCTGTAGCTAGCTTGCACTGCCCCGGAAGATCGGCCACACAATGCTATTAAAAGTCTGCATATTTTGCGCAATGCCGTCACGTGCATACAGTCACCATCACAAACACTGTCTGTTGTACATACACACATTTTGTTAGAGTTGCTTGTAGAGTTGCTTTTGCTCTTGATAATCCTTAACGCGTACTCGGCCGAATTTGTTCCCAATATCCAGACGCCACTTTTCTTTTTGAATTTCGGACTAAACCTGGCATAGTTGCAGTCTAACATTCAATATGGAAATGGCCTTACAACACACAAAAGTGGCGTGTATTGAGTACTGAAGGGTTTCGTCTGATTGAGTTACCATTTGAAACTCCACTGAAAGTTAAAACTCTGCATTTATTTACACTTGTTTACAGCTTGTTTTTATTGAGAGCCGCTAAAGTGAGTTTTTAGAAAAGTAAATTCACGATATTCAATTTTGTTCCTAAAATCCAAATGACTATGCCTACTTTTAGCAAACCACCGTTTTGAGCTATCTACTATTAACGTACAATCCCACCCCAAGATCTTCTAAACATTCTTTAATAAATTGTGATACTTTTCTATCAATGTTTTACTGCCAGTTATCCATCTTGCACCTGCGAAAGAAAGGAAAATAATTTTGAAAAACAGCATTTTCTGTTGGTAAGATAAACACAACATAATTATAGGCCTACGTAAAACCACAAGCTTACATCAGATACTCGTTGCCAGGTAGTCATTCACAGCCGTTCAACAAAATGCGTTTAAGCACACGTGACCGCTCTATTGTATTGCTGTGGAGCGTGGAACGCGGGCAGAACGCAGCCCGTGTGCTCGCAGGAGAACGGGTTAATTAAGAACAATAGCCCGTTCCTCCCGCTTTGGACGCAGGCGGAACGGCAACGATCTTTATGACGCCTCGCCACATTACTTAATTCACTACGTGTTTAGGTTTAGTGTAGTCTTTAGGATAATTACAGCCTCGCCACCACGGGGGCGTTTCTTTACTACTTTTGGGCACGTGCAAGTGCCATTATGGGCACGTGCCAATAATGGGCACGCGCCCTTAATGGGCACGCGCTCTTAATGGGCACGTGTCCATTATATTATTTATATATTATATATAACTGCTCATATTGTTATTATTGTTAGTATAACAGGTAAGTCACGGTGTGTTCGTTCATATCTTTGGTGGTAACACACGGTTAACCTTGATAATTTACAGGTTTTATGGGGACTTGCTTAAGTTTGCTTTCTCCCTTTGAGGATGTTTCAAAATGTTGGATGCTGACTAAAGCTCAGTTGTCTCTAAGGGCGCACTACCCTAATTGAAGGGAACACTTCTACGCGAGCGCATTAGCATGACATGTCCCCCCCCCCCAACCATTTTTTTTTAAAGGAGGCCGTTTGGTGGGATTGTGTAATTAAGCCCAGGATAAACTCCCTGGTTTCTTTAGCTTCAATCTGATTCTGAGGGCATACTTTAAAAAATTGGTCCTAATTGCCCTAGAACGTGGAGGAATGCCATTTGTAAAATAGCTGCTTGAATTAAGGCTCGGAAAGCAGTACTTTTCGGGAGGTCAGTTTCTTTTGGTGTGAATATTAAAGAATGTAATTGGCTAACCCACCAACAATTGAAAAGAAATGGAAAGATAAAGGCCAATACAATAATCTGATTGTTGTTTGAGAAACCCCAGTGATGTCGGTTTGCATGAAACTTGGTCATGAACGTTGTTGATTTTACACTGTTTTCAATGGGGCTTGAATTAGGCAAGCGCACCCCTAAATCTAAATACAATGAGGTCAGCGCCATGTCAAAGTTCCGAATTACGTCGCCGGCATCCTTCAGCGACTATAGTCGCTGAGGCTTCAGCGCCAACTATAAACCATTTGCATCGGATGATTGTGCGTCAATTTTTCAGTCGCGTGACCGACTATAATAAACCAGGCTTTACGATACTGGAGAGATTTGGCTCGGGGGTAGGTAGAGCGACAACGGTCTAATATAGAATTGAGACACCGTCGGCAAGGTCATATCAATTTCACGCTGGTTGTGCCCATTCTCAAAGCTTGAATAAGAAATTATGATATTTAATTAGTTCCAGTGAATCTTATGACACGAAGAGGTAATTATCTGGTTACTATGCCAACTCCTTCTACTGAAGGCTACAAGCTGATTACGTTGACAGACAGTCAGGTTGCAGCGTACTCGATAATGAGGCGAACAGCGACGTTTTATTTGCAGCGAATTGACGGTCTCACAGCAATGAGATTTTACGAGATTTTGTGAGCATGGAGGAGTGCCCCGCGTAAATGGGCCACAATTTCATTTTCGCAGCATTGTTGAGCCAACATGTATTATTTTCTGTGTCTATTAATAGTATTTTTTCATTGATAATTTTCTTGTGAATGTTATTTACGAGGCTTGTGAAATTAGGTATACAAATACTTTTGTTTAGAATACCCGCACGTTTTGGGTGACCCTGACTGTTTCGGGATGTTTTGAGACAACATTAGTTTCTCATTTGTTACAAACTTGAAGAGTTATGCTTTCGACTCTATTTCCATCTCTGCCGGACCAACGGGCGATTTTCTTTTTGATGCGAAATTTACGAGAATTGTCAACTTTTGCACTTGGAAATGTATGTTTCAATGACGTCATTCACGTGGATTATGTACACGTACACGTTATTAACTCTACTGGTCTTGCTCCAAGACTGAGTTTTTCATTTGTTCCGGGCGCGCCGTCCGTCAATACTCCGAAAACGAGTCGAAAAGACCCGTGAAATGCCGAGGACATGTTCTTGCAGTAAATTCGAGAATTATAAATACATGTACAGTGTAATAATATCGATCGATTTAATATGGAAATTCAAAATTGTCTTGATTCTCCGACATTAAAAAAAAAACGTTTTTGGAAATAGTAACAAACCTTTTATTATCAAGAAGGAAAAAACCACTCATTAACAGTTTGACTGACGACTTTTGTGCAACACTCAATTTTTGTGGAATTTAACCAGAAATAATTGATACTGAAATCAAACTGACAGACTCAACAATTAAATTTGATTTTGTTTGTTCATTTCTAATTTCGTGTTTTTTTATTAATTTTTTACTGTTTTTCTAAAATTACGTTAAAAAGTTGTGAATGAAATAAAGAGTTAAACCAATGCATCTTTTCCTTTGCAATATCAATGCACAGTTGCATTCTAAGCTGACGTCACGATTTCACCACGTTTTTACGCATCACCCTATCAATTGGTGTTGCATGCTTGTCTCACCCCCTGAACCTTCTTTACGACACTGTTTCTTGGGGAAAACTGCGCCCTCTCGTGGTACTCTCTTCTCTGTGGCTCTTCGCTTCTGATCCACCCCGTATCCCGTATCCGCCTAATTTAGGGGGTTACTTTCGCGTGGCGGGGTATTCTGCAATTGCTCCGCCTGACTTCGGACTCTAGTAGTGTAGCGCCAGATGATGTCCAAATGTTAAAAAAGCGAATCTATTTCTCACCAAATATGAGACGTCATCGATGAGAACACGTAGATATAGCTGGACGGAGCCACTCAGCTTTTTTTCAGTGAAATTTACGTCCCACAAAATGCTCAGGTTCGTAGTTATGATATGTTGAGGCTTGGAAAACGAACACTGATCATCCACCATGGAAGTTGCCATTTTTACCATAGAGCCAAACAGGCTTCTTGGGGGCGCCCTCGATTGTACACGCGATATGTTCAAGGTTCCACCACTGATCTCTATCAGTATCAGTGAGTTCCACTCACTAAATACGGCGCTCATTGTAGGGGGTTAGGGTTAAGAGTTATCAAATCAACTTTTGAGAAAATATTTCGAAATTTGAATTATTCAAAGTCAAATGTCCTTTTGTAATGTATTTTCTCTATGCTTTACGGGTTTTTATTTTATTTTATGACATGGAGACCATTAAAAAAGCTTCCAAATAATGTACAACTTGGCCTTCTAGGTGCTATACTTTTTGAAGCATTAGACAAATAATGAATGTTTGTGAGTGCGATGGTAAGAATAATTTCATGAGGTGACAGATGGAATGTTCTAGTCCAAAAGGCGAAGCCGAGTGGAATGGAACATTCCATCTGTCACCGAATGAAATTAATCTTTCCATCGCACAAATGTGAAACATTCACTATTTGTTTTATACCACGTCTTGAATAAATCCTCGCCATCTGATTGGTCAGAGTGCGACCACGCAATGAAAGTTCTATTCACCGTCGAATATAACTTTTGGCTGTGTGGCAGTGTGCCGTGCGATGAAACAAATAGTTCAACGCAGTTCCGAGGTCATGCTAATTAGTCCAAAGTTCACTGACCCGTATCTCAACAAACTAATGGGCCAAATACAAAAGAAAAATTGTTTTGGGAATTTGTGATAAATGTACAGGCCAATTATAACACCAAATATTTCAATCTGCGAGGGTCGGGACACTGGGGTGAAAATGGTGTTGATTTGACAGGAAATGACCCAGCCATAGAGGGGAGTTTAACAAAACAGTAGAGTGAAACTGTTGAACTGTTGTTAAGCCTTCAATTCCATTTCTTGTTTTGCAAGACTATCGACGGTAAATTTGGCTGACAATTTTGTTTATATCGCTTGAACAAAGACAAAACACATAACAAAACCCACAGTCGAGATCGGGTTTCCCCGTGAAACTAAAATGACACTGAACACCACCCCCACTCCCCCCTAAACAAACTAAAAACTAAACAAATTATATAAACAAATTGATGACTTTACTTGATGACTCTGATTCTGGCAAATGAAAACCTTGAAATAAATTGGGAGAACTAAATCATGGATTTGGTTCTTGTCACTCGGTTTATTCAACGTCATAGGTCATTGGAACCTCTTTTTTTGAGCCGCAATATACAAGCAAACCACAAACAGCAAACTGAGCAATACAAAATAAAATTACTTTTAAAAGGCCAAATACAAAAACATGTTTAGCGTCCTGCTTTTTTTTTTTTAAGTTAGGAGGTCTTTTTTATTTTCAAAATTGTTGTCCGACACATTCCGGGCTATTTTTTTTTAAAGATGGTCTCCAACAGACGTACGTACCTATTTCCCATGCATGTACACAGTGATGCGAAATTCTAAAAAAAAGATCTAATTTTTTTATTTTTTTCACGCTAAACATGATTTTATTTGTATTTGGCCTAAATAAAAATCGGTGACGTAACAATATAGTGCGCGCAAGCTTAAAGTTATAGTATACAATTAGTCAGTTGTGCATTTTTATCGTTTAAATCAGGAAAAGTTCTCGAAATCTAAAGAATGGTGCTTGACAACTGACCTGGCGAAGTTTTAGCTCTGTGAATACTGTAAATTCTGACAAATAATATTCAAAGATTTAGATTTTGAACCAGTAACTAATGAAAATTTCCAAATGTGCGTCTCTTGAGGCGCACTTTTTGACTTTTTTTATTTTCTTTAAAATGACTGCATGCCAGAAGGAGTAATTTCACAGAGAGTTAATAGTGTCATTAATATCTTTGCATCAAGTAAGCGTTTCAACAATAACTTGGTCGGTCACTTTTTGGATGGTTGCAAAGGTGCATGTATACTTTCCCTTTAAGCAGGTCTACGCCATGAAACAATTTTCAAGCACAACATTTCTGCTTGCAGTTAAGCAGCGCTATAACATTTTATATTTATACATATTTGTTGTAAGCCCAAGTTTTAAATATTTGAATAGTCGGTGATAATGCAGTTTCAAATATTAAATACTAAATTAGTGGAAAATGAACAGCCCTACACTTATTGCTTCTCCCCACCCAGGAGTATTGGGTACTTGCGAGGGTGGAGATGGTTGTTATTAGCTTTGCACCGAGACAGCAGCATTGAGCTGTATACTCCCCAGTGAGTCGAGATGATATTTAGAATGTTTTGTGGGCCAAATGAGCAGAAATAATAATGACAGCACCTTGAGTACCGGTCCTGGTAGATGGTGTGCTAATATAAGAACTGCCTATTACTATTATTATTATTATTACTATTAAAATAGTCTAAAGATTGCCAGCTGGCAATCGTTGGAAATTGATGCAAAATGGGAACAGGGCCTAAGGATGTAAGTTGTATTTTACAGAATTGCCCTATTGTATGGTGTTCTATATGTGCCAACGATTGAAGAAAAAAATCGTGCGTTATATTAATTTTTTTAGCGTAATTTTTTTTTTTTTTTTCCATTTTTTTTTTTTTTTAGTGTATTTTTTATTTATTTTTAGTGTAATATTTTTTTTTTTTTAATTTTTTTTTTTTTTGGAAATAATTTTTTTTTTCGGCGTCGCATTTTTTTTTTCGGCGTCGAATTTTTTTTTTTCGGCATCGCATTTTTTTTTTCCGGCGTCGCATTTTTTTTCTTCGGGAGTCCAGAAAGTACGGAGCCCTCTGAAGGGACATTAAAAACAACAATTATCTCGTGCACACGACATAATTTGTGATTTTCCGGGAACCCTTGATGGAAATCCATGTTTACTGATTCCGATTGGCTAGAGCGTGGAGGCAGAATTTAGAGTAAACAGTAAGTAATCATATTGAATTGTTTAGACAGGCATTTAGTAAGTAGGCCGTACCAAGGTAATATTTTCATGCCAGGGGAAATATGTTTCCAGCGTACCCTGAATCTGAAATATGTGGTGAATTTATTATTGAATGTTGATGATAGGGAGGAACGGTATGTCACTCTAATATAGTCTAGTGGGATTTCAAAAAAAAAAGAAATTTGGCAATTGGCAATTGGCAATTTGGCGGTTATGCAAATTATCAAAATTAGACGGTTAAAAACGCAAAATTTTGCTTGAAAA
Organism: Crossaster papposus; assembly: GCA_037893245.1. Lineage (NCBI taxonomy): Eukaryota > Metazoa > Echinodermata > Asteroidea > Velatida > Solasteridae > Crossaster > Crossaster papposus. Next base: position 185,133 of record JBAIAA010001003.1, read on the forward strand.
CCGGGTTTATCGTATTCAGCATACCTGAATTATTCTAAAAAGGCTGTTTCCCAACTTTTACCCCAAAATGCCCCTTGATCCTTATGCACGGCCTTTTTTTTAGAAATCCCTCTAGACTATTAGAGTGACATACCGTTCCTCCCTATCATCAACATTCAATAATAAATTCACCACATATTTCGGATTCAGGGTACGCTGGAAACATATTTCCCCTGGCATGCAAATATTACCTTGGTACGGCCTAATTACTAAATGCCTGTCTAAACAATTCAATATGATTACTTACTGTTTACTCTAAATTCTGCCTCCACGCTCTAGCCAATCGTAATCAGTAAACATGGATTTTCATCAAGGGTTCCCGAAATATCACAAATTATGTCGTGTGCACGAGATAATTGTTGTTTTTAATGTCCCTTCAGGGGCTCCGTACTTTCGTGACTCCAGAAGAAGAAAAAATGCGACGCCGACAAAATAAAATGCGACGCCCCCCCAAAAAAAAGGGGCGCCAAAAAAAAAAATGCGACGCCGAAAAAAAAAAAAAAAAAAAAAAAAAAATACTATTGCAATATACAAGCAAAATAGCAAAAGAATAAATGGTTGGAATATCTGCCAACGTTAAACATCCATTATTTGTTTGATACAACACCTGAATAAACCCTCCTCATCTGATTGGTCAGAGCGCGACCAGTGGTGTGACGTCCAAAAACATTCGCTGTGAGATTTGCCGGAGTTGAAATGTGTTCACTTTTGCGAATTTTTAGCACAATAACTTGCCCCGATTTCACAAAGTCCTAAGAGAGCATTTTTCAATGAATTTGACTAGGCACTGTACTAGGAATTATTAAGAAAAATCTTACTCATTTGAAAGTAAATAATGATTCTAGGCACCCAGCAAAATAATTGCGCTAGATACCCTGCAATAATTCTGAAAAACATAATTTTCTAAAGAAAAATTCGCGATCACCGTCCATAAGAAAAACTGTCTGGCGCCGGTTAAAAACAAACGCTGTTTTCGTGCTTTTCTCGGCATATATGATTGTAAAACTTTGGACAGGTCAGTTAAACGTTATTTACTATAAAATACAACCCCTCAAATCTACCCATTTATGACAATTCAAGCAATTACAGTGTTGTATCCTATCTTTAAACCACGGGGCCCCTTTTGACAATTGTGCATAATTCGACTGTCATGTACGGATATCACTGTCATAATCCTTTGTTTTGGCATCCGCTGTGATACTAAATAGAGTCACTGCTAATGCTGCTGGCTCAGTGGCCGAAATCTAGTTGTACTTATCAGGTAGAAGGTTTGAAAACACCCCCCCCCCCCCCCTTCCCAATTGGAATCACCACCCATAAGTAAACAAAAATCAATCTTGGATTAAAAGCAACTTCTTAAAGGTAGGATACACCATTTGCAAATATAGAACAACAATTACTACCAAATTATTAAGAAATATCTTACTTATTTGAATGTAAATAATGATTGTAGGCATCCAGCAAAACGATTGCTCTAGATATCCTGTAAATGTTTCAAAAAATTGAATTGTATAAACCAAAATTCATTATCGCCGGACAAAAACAACATAAGAAAAACTGCCCGATTCCGGTTGAAAACGAAAGTCGTTTGTCTTGCTTTTCTCAGCAACCATGATTGTAAAACTTCGGACAGGTCAGTTAAACGGTATTTACTATGAAATATAACCCCCTAAATCCACCCATTCATGAAAATTTAAGCAATTACTAATGGTGTATACTACCTTTAAACAAATTTGGTATTTAATGCAATAAATATGGTGTATTTTTACGCACTTTCATGCTGCAATTTTTCAATGGATTAAGCCCATTCCATCTCAACCAATGCAGCCGAGATGTAAGTTCTGTGCCGTATTGACCATTCAAGTGAGAGACGTAACAATTTTTAAACCACCACGCTCCATGATATTCAATTGCACAATTACGCGAATCAGATTGATCATTTTCTTTATTCTTTGTTGAGAAGGGAACTCCTTTGTGGTAACTAAGAGAGTCACCGGCAGTGCCGCTGGCATCGTATCGACCAATATTCAGCTTGTACTCGCCAGTGGATATTTGGAAATCTGCGTACTTTGCCCATGCCGTGTTGCCGTTCCAGTCCTCTAAGTCAACTCGTAGCTCCCATGATCCACGTGAATCATCAGACGTCAGAGTCACCAAGTTGTCATTACCCAACCAGAACTCACCGGACAGATCGCCAAAGCCAGACTGGTAGTCGGCCCAGTTACGGTAGAAGTCCTCGCTGCCACCTTGTCGCCTCTGAAACACGATCCATCCCCCGCCGTCAGTTTCCATGTCACAGTAGACACAAAGACTGTCATTGCCGAATCCCTCTGGGTAGATTGTGTAGATACCGCTTGAACGATAACCAGCATCTAAGAGCATCTTGCAACTTTTGTAGCGAATCAAGGAACTGCCAGCCAGTGAGTACAGAGGTGTGTCCTCATCTGCATCAAAGTACACGCTCCCTTGAGTTGCATTGAAGTAGTCGAGATGCTGCCGTCTTGTGGCAAGGTTCAACTCGCACATTTTACTGCAGTCGTTAAAGTTAAAAGACTTGCAATGTTGATCCATGCTGCATTCCCGTCCGCAGATGACACGAGATCGTACAATTTGGGTTGCGAACGCAAACCCTTTTAGGGCGCGATTTTCTGCGGCGTAAAACGCATGTTTTCCTGCATAAGAAGTTTCATATCCAGAGACGGACGAGGTAGCTCCCTGACTTATGATGAATATTATGTGAAATAGTTGCAACCCAGTAAAGGTCTGTTTCGCCATTGCTTCCATTACTTGAAGTTGAAGGATTTGTTGAAATCCGATGACTTAACGTCGATCTCAGTTTGTTTTATTTGTTTTTGTATAATGTGCGCCACATATAGTTGAAATCGGGAAAGAAAATCTAGCGATTTGTCGTGTCTGATTGAACTATCCACAATGGTTGTTCAACGACTACAAGTCAAGCCGTACTGCTTTCGGCTGCTGTCCTCTCTATACAAATGCTATGACGCTCCTGTAATATACACAGGCCTGGCGATGGTAGGACTTGGTATAGTTTACAGAAAGGAATGGGTTGAGGGAGACGACGTGTATCTCTCATTCTCTCTGATTGGTTATCCAAGTGAGTACGTCATCCACGTCAGTGGCTAGTAATGGGTCAGTATTCCCGCAGTTACAAACCATAGCCTTTGATTTGCTGATGTTTTACCGTAAGCTGATTACCTCATCGGTCTGTGAGATTCTGGATAAACGTAAAGCGCTGAAGGCACGGACACCCGGGAGATTGCATATGCGTTCATATCAATTTCACGCTGGTTGATTTCATTTTTAAGAGAAATTAAGTCAGAAATTACGTAAATATTTCATAAGTGTCCTCGGCAATTTTTTTATATTTGTTAATATTAAAAGACTTGGTAAGCAAGTAACCAAAATAGAACTGAATTTTTCTTCTGTGGCCCGTTGCCATGGTAACAGGCCAATTTGTGTTTTGGGCATTTTTAGCCAGTTTGGGGGCCTGCCAAAACTTTTTTTTTTAGCTTATATTTAAAAGTTCACACAGCCAAAATGCAAAATTATATTAGAAATATCATTGCCCTTACTTGAGTAAACAATTAAATGTTTTAAATGTCACCCATAGGCCCTATGCTATTTTTAGAGCATGCGTTAAAGCAAGTTGACTTTTTGAGGGACAAAACTAGGGTAAATATTACAATTTTACAAGTTCTAAAAACATGCTTTAACGCATGTTCAAAAAATAGCATATGGGTGACATTTAAAACATTTAATTTTTTACTCATGTAAGGGCAATGATAATATTTGTAATGATATAGTTGATTTGGTGATATAATTTTGCATTTTGGCTGGGTGAATTTTTAAGATATAAAACAGTTTTGGCGGGCCCAAAACTGGCTAAAAATGCCCCAAACACAAAATGGCCTGTTACCATGGCAACAGGCCACTTGCTTACCAAGTCCTTTCATATTAAAAAAAATTAAAAAAAATTGCCGAGGACACAAAATGTGAAATATTTACTTGGACCCACTCTTAACAGCTTTTAATTATTTGTCGTCATACAAGGCCAAATATATGCAAGGACAATCGGGAAACTGCATATGCGTTCATATCAATTTCATGCTGGTTTATTCCATTCTCACAACTCACTATGACATTTTTTTAATATATTTTTTTTTAAGCTCAAGTTTTGAATATTCAAAATGTTTGTGATAATGCAGTTTCAAATATTAAATACTAATTAGTGAAAAATGAACAGCCCTACACTCATTGCTTCTCCCCACCCAGGAGTATTGGGTACTTGCGAGGGTGGAGATGGTTGTTATTAGCTTTGCACCGAGACAGCAGCATTGAGCTGTATACTCCCCAGGGAGCCGAGATGATATTTAGAATGTTTCGTTGACCCAATGAGCAGGAATAATAATGACAGCACCTTGAGTACCAGTCCTGGTAGATAGTGCGCTAATATAATAACTGCCTATTACTATTATTATTATTATTACTATTGTTAAAATAGTCCAAAGATTGCCAGCAGGAAATAGTAGGAATTTTAAGAAATAAATAGACAAATGTTGGAATACTTGAAAGCCTAGAGAATGTAAATATATATTGAGAAAATTATGTTTCATCTTAAGTTTAAAGTGTTTTTGTTTTTATGATTTTATATTTTTATGAGTGGTGACAAACATTACAGTTTTATCTATATTCTCAAAAGTTTTTGAAAAAATAATATACTACCGTCTTATAACTTTTATAAATAAACATAATCTTTTGTCCGAATCGCAATTCGGCTTCAGAGAAAAGCGTTCAACTGAACTAGCAACGTCATAATGTTGTTCATAAATTGCTCCAAGTTATAGATGATGGTAACATTTCTATTACTTTTTTTCTTGACCTCTTAAAGGCGTTCGATACAGTTAACCATGACATTTTTATTTGTAAACTGGACAATTATAGTACTCGTGGTGTAGCCCTAAATTGGTTTAAATGTTACTTATCTGATCGAAAACAATTTTATGTTTCATGTAATGTAAATTCAAATGAGCAATCCATCCATTGTTGTGTTTCCCAGGGTTCTACATTAGGTCCTCTAATATTTATTCTGTATATTAACGATATTTCTTGAGCATTTGACATTATATCCTTCTGCTTTTTTGCCGATGACAGAAGTTCGATGTACAGCCATAACAATGTGGATACAGCTATTTGGATTTGTTAATAAGTAATTGGCTTTTAGTTTTAGCAAACAAATTGTGTATTAATCTGCTGATTAATTATTAAGTTATATACTGGGTAGTTCCTCAGTAAATATTAACAAACACTTGTTGTTACAAAAGTAATGCTGGTCACCGTGCTCATACTGCCAATTTGTTTACAAATCTAAAACTTAATAACTTATTTTCACATTTTGTTTTAACAATTTGTGGCCGGCAAAATTTCTTTTGGGTTTGGTTTCAGTTGCCGTTCCCGACAACAACGGGTATTTAAGCTATAGTCTTCAATTATCCCATTTCCCCCAAAAATAGTGTGCAATTTTCGTAACATGAATAATTAACAAGAAATATCTTACATATATAACATCTATTTGGTTAAACTGTGAAATAATTGGTACGCAGGGCTAAAATCTATACCACTTTTGAGGTAGTGCGACGTAAAAGCGCCCATGCCGCGAGCGTTCTTAAAATTTAAGCCTGACGCAAATTCTTCCTTGAGAAAAACCTACAGACTAAAATGTTCAGGTGATGTGCATTTTTGCGATTAATATTCAGCTGGTTTTTGCTTAGCATGAAAAGCACATGCAGTTTTGGCTGGTATAACCTGTTTTAATGAGCAAGCCTTTTTTGTGCTAAGCATATTGATGTGTTTAGCAGCTCTATGTAAACGTGATGAGACTGGACGTTGTTGCAAGGCGACCCGAAACAGAAACCGACTCAATCCGAAACCGGCTTTGCATCAGGTCGGGTCAAGTCGGTTGTCTTCGTCATTGCAGTCGGGTCAAGTCGGTTGTCTTCGTCATTGCAGTCGGGTTGAGTCGGTTTTGGTTTTGCGCTTGCGATTTTCGGATCGGGTTGGTTTTATTTGGTTAAAACTGTTATTTACGTGGTGCAATAATATATAGATTTCCCTGCTATTTTCAAACATTTTTCATTTAAATTTACCAATTCTCAAATTGAATTTTGCCCGAAGGAAATTCACACGCTTTTAGCAAACCAATTTAGTCATTTATCATTCAATTTCTACGGAGCTCTGGAAGTGCCATCCAACTTGTTTACATCCTGAGATATTTTATCTCAGGATGACGACATAATAAAGGCAAAATGACGACATTCTTTGATATTTGTTCGCGTAATGGCGACATCCTGAGATAATAAATCGCGGGATGACGACATGTTGAAAGTAGGATGACGACATCCTGAGATAATATATCCCGGGATGACGACATGCTGAAAGTAGGATGACGACATCCTGAGATAATATATCCCGGGATGACGACATGTTGAAAGTAGGATGACGACATCCTGAGATAATATATCGCGGGATGACGACATGTTGAAAGTAGGATGACGACATCCTGAGATAATATATCGCGAGATGACGACATTCTGAAAGTAGGATGACGACATCCTGAGATAATATATCGCGGGATGACGACATAATAAAGGCAAAATGACGACATCCTTTGATATTTGTTTGCGTAATGGCGACATCCTGAGATATTATATCAGGATGTCGTCATCCTACTTTCAACATGTCGTCATCCCGCGATATATTATCTCAGGATGCATCATTTTACTTTCAACATGTCGTCATCCCGCGATATATTATCTCGGGATGTCGTCATCCTACTTTCAGCATGTCGTCATTCCGCGATATATTATCTCAGGATGTCGTCATCCTACTTTCAGCATTTCGTAATCCCGGGATATATTATCTCTGGATGTCGTCATCACACTTTCAGCATGTCGTCATCCCGCGATATATTATCTCAGGATGTCGTCGTCGTACTTTCAGGATGTCGTCATCACGCGATATATTATCCCAGGATGTCGCCATTAATACGCGAACAAATATCAAAGGATGTCGTCATTTTGCCTTTATTATGTCGTCATCCTGAGATAAAATATCTCAGGATGTAAACAAGTCGGATGGCACTTCCAGAGCTCCGTAAATTTCAAATGTTCGTCAATTGTACATTTCTTGGTAATATTTGTGCACCAATGCACAAACAAATGTGGTTTCTTACACTTCTGCAAAAGGCGAACACTTTCCGGCTTCCATGGAATCATGACTACACCCACGGTACTAACTTGAGTTTCGGGGTCACTTTAATTTGTGACCCTCGAAACTCGTTCTACACAAGAAAAAAACAAAAACGTCCAGTGCTCTTTCCGAAGAACATCACCAAAACGCGTTTTCAATGTAGCCCGGCAAATTGGACGACACGGATTCCAGGGCACAGTGTCCAATTTAAACAACCCCCAAAACTCGAGTTATTTGGGTCTATTCCTTCCTTCGTACCGTGGGTGTATCATGATTTCATGGCAGCCGGAAATTAAGTGTTCGCCTTTTAAAATGTTTGGCACAGTTTGACCTTAGTTATGAATTAATTGCGAGTGATGGCGCAATAGTGTGTGTTTGGTACTGGGTGCAAAATCCTTTGACAATAGATTGTGATTGGTGCCACGAGAGTGTATCCTGGTGAGGTCCGGAAGCAACCGATAGGTATAATGAGGTGATCCATCGGACAATCCACTGAATCTTCGCAAGACGAAGACGAAGATGAAGTCGAAAAAGATGACTATGAATCTAAAATGGACGTAGAATATTATGACAAATCATTTGATGAAGATGAGTCTTGGTTTGAGTAAGATAATGCCGCCTATTTAGACTATTATTCCCGACTTACAGCTGGGAGAAAAACACAATTTACAATCGTCCAAACATCTCGTGTGTTCCTCTTTCGATTTGTACCCCGCTTGACACGTGTCACAACATTAAATCCTATTTAATTTATTAATTTATTTCGAAATTATTTGTACAAGAAAAAATGAATGATGAAAAACCAACTCTCAGAATACACAGTTAAACCTAGTAAAATAATCAAATCAGCAAACGGCCATTAAAGGTAGGATACACCATTGGTAATTGCTTGAATTACAACATGTATCATGAATGGGTGGATTATGGGGGCTGACCTGTTTGAAGTTTTACAATCATGGATGCGGAGCAAAGCAAGAAAAACGGCATTCGTTTTCAAATTGGCGTCAGGCAGTGGCTCTTATGTTGTTGTTGTTGTTGTTTTTTGCGATCGCCGTCTGTATAGCCATGAGAAATAAGACTTCTCCATGGTATAGCAATCGTGTGTTTTTTAATATAAAATTCAATTTTTTGGAACAATTTTATTATAGGATATCTAGCACTAACAGACTAACAGTCCATTGCCCATTGTCCGAAGGATTATCACCTCATTACTCATCGATTGCGTTCAGATCTCGCGGGGAGTCATACTACACTCTTGCGGCACCAACCACAATCTATTGTCCAAAGGATTTTGCACTATAGCCAGTACCAAGACACATATTTTTGCGCCATCCCTTGCAATACATTTTTAACTAAGATCAAATTGTGCCATAAATTTTCAATTTTGTTGCATACATTACGCAATATTTCCCATACAACAGATCAAACTGTTCTCAAACTGTTTAACCCTAGCAAGTAGTAGCCCAATCCTATATTCATTTCCATACAAAAAAAAGTCAAACTGTGCTCGATTTTGTTTACCGTATACCCTACTTCATATTCATATCATAATTATACTCTACATATTCACATGACCATTATTATATTTCTATACTCGAGGTCAAACTGTGCTAGAGAGACCCCTACTGATCGGACATACCTTGGGTCATTTTCAGGTAGCTGCTAAGCAAATTTGTGTACAACTCTATGGCCCCTGATGCTTCAATTGTGATTTAGCTGGTACAGGGTCGGAGAGCAACGATCGGGAACAGAAAAATCTCTCTGGCGCGTCGTCTGAATGCATTATTCATGGTGAAGTAGATGACGACGTTCCAAAGACTGTTGGAGAACTGGAGCCAGTAAAGAGCAAAGAAAACACCCAAAGGCTGGCGAACATCGGCCAGGACGCAGGCGACCCCCACGATGGCAATAGGAGCCCAGCAGGCGTAGAAAGTAAACACCATGATGCGGAGCATGCGGAAAAGCTTGGCCGCTTTGCTTCTCTGTCTGCCTTGCTGCTTGGCGAGCCTGGACATCATGTGGGTTCCAATACGGTTTTTTTTCTTCAATTCCATCCACACCTTCACTGAGGTAAAGGAAACGGTGACTAAACTCGGTAGAACGAACACGACGACGTTCAGGACTAGTGACAAGAGCTGTTTTTGGTAGGTGATGGTGCAGGAGTGGAGTAAAAATATATACTTGTTGGAGATCTGGCGGGTCAGGAACAGGGTAGTGTAGAAGGGGATTGGAATGAACCAGCAGAAAGCTAGCCCAACCAGTATCTTCGGCTTGGTGACGATTCGGTTGTATCGGAGAGGACGTGTCACGACAACGTAGCGCTCAATGCTCAGCGATGTCAGCGTCAGCAGGGAAGCCTTCTTGGCGATAGCCTCGATGCATCCAGTGACCAGGCACACGGTGTCACCAAAGGGCCACATGTTGTACACTGAGGGGTACACAGACATACCTGCCACCAGACCAGTAACAAAGTCAGCCAGGGATAGGGACGCGATGAGCAGTCCGTGGCAGTTAAGGAGCGATGGTGTGAGTCCCAGCGTGATCAGAGATACCAAATTGCTTAGTGTGGTTAAGGTAGATATCAAACAGATAGTAGCAACTTTCAGCCCACAGATGACATCGGCGCAGGTTGTAAAATGGTTAGTGCCCAGAGATGTGCCGTTTCCAGACATGTTAAATGATGCTGCCGTTTGATTTTGGGGATGGAGCTCAACTTGTCTTTTGGGTCGCGTGTTTGTTCTTAAATTGCCGAGAGAAGCCAGTGAAACAATTGTCCATCTAAAGGGTCGCTTAACTGCTTTGTTTTTACCAAAATGTCCCTTAGTTGTGTGAAAATGACAACATCCAATACTTCACATCTCAGGTAGATATAGAAACATGAACACAATTGTCAAGACTACGAACTGAAGCTGTATATATACTCTACGACAAATGTATCTTGTGTAACTGTTCCAGCCCTGCTTGCACGTGTTAGTTTTGAGCATGCGCAGTAGACTACATCACAAATTAGAAGGGAAAAAACCCCTAAACGATACAATCTCTAGATACATACTTTGACCTTACCGCACAGATTGATGAATGAGTGACTATAATGACCTCAACAAAATACACCCCAACGACGCACGTCATCGACTATACGTATACTACGGGTGTATAGAATGAGTAGAGTATACACACCGAGTTATGGAACAAGGAAAATGCAGTTTCACCTTTAAAGCGACTGTGACATTTCACGGAGATTTAACAGTGAATTAGGGGTGAAACTGTATTTCTATTATTTAAGAACTCGTAGTGACACTACACAAGTTAAGCGTGATCAATGCCACAAATGTCACAGTGACAGTGGCATTGATCACGCTTAACTTGTGTACTGATGTCTCGCGCGCAAAAAGGTGTGCATGGGCGGATGCAGGAATTTATGAATGTGGGGTCCTAGCCATGGGCGGGGGGTGTGGGGGCTCTCCCCCCCCCCCATTTTTTGTTACAGTAGAAGCTCTGAGGTGCATTCTGGGACATTGTGAGCCTATTTTTCTTATATATTTTGATCGTTTTGATCTATTGGGAATCTTTTACAGAAAGCACCACGCTGCTATTTTGCTCTGATATAAAAATAGGCCTACATTAAAACAAAAAAAAATACTTATTTTTTTTACGAATCAGAAATCAGAAAACACAAGTTTGATCTGAGCGTATAAGTTGCAACGTGATAGTGGCTCATTGTGGATAGAAAAGTCCCTATCCCCGAAACGATGAATACATACCTTCAGCGCAGTCAGTTGTTTTGAATAAAAGTATAAATAAAATAAAATGTTTACAGAAGTGCACTTTTCATTAAAATGAATGTCAAATAGTTTTCAGTTTCACACATAAAGAGGAGTAAAACGAGAACCTGGGGCCAATTTCATAGAGCTGCTAAGCAAAAGAAATTGCTTAGCACAAAAACGTCTTGCTCATTAAAAACAGGTTACCAGCCAAAATTCTACGTGTTTTTCATGCTAAGCAAAAAAATAGTTGATTATCAATCAAAAACAGTAAAGATCACATGAAAATTTGGTCTGTAACCTTGTTTCTGCCAAGGACACATTTTCATGCTAAGCAAATTGTTGTGCTTAGCAGCTCTATGAAATTGTCCCCTGTAGTTTAGACCAAATAAAAACAAGCAGTTTCTCATCCTAGCGCGCATCTTTTTTTTGGCTGCCGCATCCAATGTTTTTCCTCCGATTTGTTTTTTATTATCAAAAACAAACAATTTTATTTCTTCACATCGGCATTTTTCTCTCGATCGCAATTCTTATCTTTTGCAGTCACACAGAGCATGGTATTAACATACACAAACCTCGTGTGAATACCTTGGTAATGGAAGACTTACCAATCATATTGAATAAAAAGTCCTTGTGGCGGATGCTCGCTAATGCTCCGGCCTCAACCGACAATGATGACGATGATGAATTCCATCATCCTCCTTTTCCCCCAAATAAATATTCGGCGTTAAAAAAACGAGAAAACAGTAGACAATTTCATTGTTGCTCAGCAAATCCATTTGCGGAATTTAAACAGCATTAATCCACCACTTAGGGTACTATTGTCGTGAAGGAAGCTTACAATTTTAATATAATTAATAATGTTTATATCTTCTTATTTGATGCGTCTTAGGTTAGATCGCATTAATTATTAAAAGCTTTTTACAAAATTGCTGGACAAAAACATGTCCCTCCTGAATACTGAAATAGTGCTTGCACTTTCGACAAGTAAAATGGAAGAGGTTGTCTTTAGCAAAGTGAAACATGAAAAGGTGGTGTACGTCCATAGCGCTATATTAAATTACTAGAGCGCTAACTCTTTATTCTTACGCGCGGAGATACTTTGAATTCATTCTGTGCGCAGACATTTTGAATTCATGTGCGTGTTGTAGAACATAATAAAAATAGATGGATTTAATTTTGAAAGTGTACTCTAAATGCAACGCGCGTGCAAGTAAAACAGACGCAAACAACTTTAGGCGCGTCATGTCAGTTAAACAAAAGTCACGGCAAAATCAACTGCACGCAGCGCGCGGATACGCACGCGCATTTGCGCTAATTTTGCTGGGCCCAATTTCTTGGCTCTGCTAACCACAGAAATCCGCGCTTACGGTCAACATTTTACGCTAAACCGCGCTAGCAGAACAATTTTGCGCTAACCCTGTAAGCACAGAATCCTTAGTTACGGGATATACGCATGCTCAGAGACCTAACGCGTGAAATACGTTTACCGATAGCACCGAACTTTCTGCTATAGTAAGCAGGGATTTTTCGCTAACGGTAAGCGGAGCCAAGAAATTGGGCCCTGCGTTCGTGATCGTTTCGGTTTTGGGCGTGACGGCTTCGGTGGCGCACTGTATAGAATACAAACGCAGATATGCAAATAGCCGTACAAAAGCCGTACCAAATGTTGAGGTTTCCATAGGTTTGTGCGCAAACATGGATGCGCCCAGCAGGCATCAATGTGTACATCGAGCCAGCGCTCTAGTATCAATGAACAACATAATTCAATTTTGAAAGTGAAATCTGGTATTGGTAGCTGCTTTGTCAATTAACACAAACGTAATTGTAATTGCTTTTGTGGCAATAATCCATCCAAGTTCCGAATATAACTTCGTTCTATGTTTGTCTTCGGTCAGTTGTCAACTTTCAGATAGAGGAACATTGAGCTGATAGTTCCTTCTTCCTCCCGCTGGTTTTCCTCTTAATTTTAAAAAAATCCTTCAAAGCCTCGACATTCCAGTGTTCAATAACATCTAAAGACAAAGCAGAAGAATCCTCTGAGGACATTGACAAAGTTATTTGAGAAAAAAACAATCTAAAACGCGACAGTAGAAATAGAAAAATGGCATCCGCCACGCGCGACACGAGTACGTTGCCAACGGCGACACCATTTGTTTATCTGCAATAACCCTTGACACTACCCATAGTGCACTGCGCGCGTGAGATGTCGAAGTGGCTTATTGTCTTGGGAAATTGTGGCAGGCCGTTCGAACTCCTTCCATTTTATAGCTCCATGGTAATAATCCATTTTCGGAAGGCTGATTTAGTGATTGGCGCAACGCCGGCTAGGCTGCTGTGCCAAAAGTGTCCAGAAATTGGGCAACGTCATGATGTAATTCTCGCGGGAATCGTGTATCAAACACAAATGAGAAGGTCTTGCACCAAGACTACGTCGAATATAACTTTTGGCTGTGTGGCAGTGTGCCGTGCGATGAAACAAATAGTTCAATGCAGTTCCGAGGTCATGCTAAATAGTCCAAAGTTCACTGACCCGCATCTCAAACAAAATAATGGGCCAAATACAAAAGAATTTGTGATAAATGTGTAGGCCAATTATAACACCAAATATTTCAATCTGCGAGGGTCGGGACACTGGGGTGAAAATGGTGTTGATTTGACCCGAAATGACCCAGCCACAGAGGGGAGTTTTACAAAACAGTAGAGTGAAACTGTTGAACTGTTGTTCAGCCTTCAATTCCATTTCTTGTTTTGCAAGACTATCGGGTAAATTTGGCTGACAATTTTGTTTATATCGCTTGAACAAACCCAAGCTTTGCTCAACAAAACACATAACAAAACCCACAGTCGAGATCGGGTTTCCCCGTGGAACTAAAATGACACTGACCCCCCTCCCCCCTCCCCCCCCCCTAAACAAACTAAAAACTAAACAAATGATATAAACAAATTGATGACTTTACTTGATGACTCTGATTCTGGCAAATGAAAACCTTGAAATAAATTGGGAGAACTAAATCATGGATTTGGTTCTTGTCACTCGGTTTATTCAACGTCATAGGTCATTGGAACCTCTTTTTTTGAGCCGCAATATACAAGCAAACCACAAACAGCCAACCGAGCAATACAAAATAAAGGCCAAATACAAAAACATGTTTAGCGTCCTGCTTTTTTTTAAAAGTTAGGAGGTCTTTTTTATTTTCAAAATGGTTGTCCGACACATTCCGGGCTATTTTTTTAAAGATGGTCTCCAACAGACGTACGTACCTATGGACTATTTCCACAGCATGTACACAGTGATGCGAAAGTCTAAAAATAAGATCTTATTTTTTAATTTTTTTCACGCTAAACATGATTTTATTTGTATTTGGCCTAAATAAAAATCGGTGACGTAACAATATAGTGCGCGCAAGCTTAAAGTTATAGTATACAATTAGTCAGTTGTGCATTTTTATCGTTTAAATCGAAAGAATGGTGCTTGACAACTGACCTGGCAAAGTTTTAGCTCTGTGAATACTCTAAATTCTGAGAAAATAATATTCAAAGATTTAGATTTTGAACCAGTAACTAATGGAAATTTCCAAATGTGCGTCTCTTGAGGGCCACTTTTGGACTTCTTTTATTTTCTTTAAAATGACTGCATGCCAGAAGGAGTAATTTCCTAGGGAGTTAATAGTGTCATTAATATCTTTACATCAAGTAAGCGTTTCAACAATAACTTGGTCGGTCACTTTTTGGATGGTTGCAAAGATACATGTATACTTTCCCTTTAAGCAGGTCTACGCCATGAAACAATTTTCAAGCACAACCTTTCTGCTTGCAGTTAAGCAGCGCTATAACATTTTATATTTATACATATTTGTTCTAAGCCCAAGTTTTAAAAATTTGAATAGTCGGTGATAATGCAGTTTCAAATATTAAATACTAAATTAGTGGAAAATGAACAGCCCTACACTCATTGCTTCTCTCCACCCAGGAGTATTGGGTACTTGCGAGGGTGGAGATGGTTGTTATTAGCTTTGCCTCGAAACAGCAGCATTGAGCTGTATACTCCCCAGGGAGCCGAGATGGTATTTATAATGTTTTGTGGGCCCAATGAGCAGGAATAATAATGACAGCACCTTGAGTATCGGTCCTGGTAGATAGTGCGCTAATAATAAGAACTGCCTATTACTATTATTATTATTATTATTATTATTATTAAAATAGTCTAAAGATTGCCAGCTGGCAATCGTTGGAAATTGATGCAAAATGGGAACAAGGCACAAGGATGTAAATTGTATTTTACAGAATTGCCCTATTGCAATATACAAGCAAAATAGCAAAATAATAAATGGTTGGAATATCACATCTGCCAACGTTAAACATTCATTATTTGTTTGATACAACACCTGAATAAATCCTCCTCATCTGATTGGTCAGAGCGCGACCAGTGGTGTGACGTCCAAAAACATTCACTGTGAGATTAGCCGGAGTTGAAATGTGTTCACTATTGCGAATTTTAAGCACAATAACTTGCCCCGATTTCACAAAGTTCTATAAGAGAGCATTTTTCAATGAATTTGAACAGGCACTGTACTAAGAATTATTAAGAAAAATCTTACTCATTTGAAAGTAAATAATGATTCTAGGCATCCAGCAAAATAATTGCGCTAGATACCCTGCAATAATTCTAAAAAATATAATTTTCTAAAGACAAATTTGCAATCGCCGTTCATAAGAATAACTGCTTGACGCCGGTTAAAAACAAACGCTCTTTTCGTGCTTTTCTCGGCATCTATGATTGTAAAACTTTGGACAGGTCAGTAAAACGTTATTTACTATAAAATACAACCCCTCAAATCTACCCATTCAAGCAATTACCAATGGTGTATCCTACCTTTAAACCACGAGGCTCCTTTTGACAATTGTGCATAATTCGACTGTCATGTACGGATATCACTGTCATAATCCTTTGTTTTGGCATCCGCTCTGATACTAAATAGAGTCACTGTTAATGCTGCTGGCTCAGTGGCCGAAATATAGTTGTACTTATCAGGTAGAAGGTTTGAAAACACCCCCCCCCCCCTTCTCAATTGGAATCACCACCCATAAGTAAACAAAAATCAATCTTGGATTAAAAGCAACTTCTTAAAGGTAGTATACACCATTTGCAGATATCGAAAAAATTTACTACCAAATTATTAAGAAATATCTTACTTATTTGAATGTAAATAATGATTGTAGGCATCCAGTAAAACGATTGCTCTAGATATCCTGTAAATGTTTTAAAATATTGAATTGTATAAACCAAAATTCATTATCGCTGGACAAAAACAACATAAGAAAAACTGCCCGATTCCGGTTGAAAACGAAAGTCGTTTGTCTTGCTTTTCTCAGCAACCATGATTGTAAAACTTCGGACAGGTCAGTTAAATGGTATTTACTACGAAATATAACCCCCTAAATCCACCCATTCATGAAAATTCAAGCAATTACCAATGGTGTATACTACCTTTAAACAAATTTTGTATTTAATGCAATAAATATGGTGTATTTTCACGCACTTTCATGCTGCAATTTTTTAAGGGATTATGCCCATTCCATCCATTCCAACGCAGCTGAGATGTACGTTCTGTGCCGCATTGACCATTCAAGTGAGAGGTGAAACACTTTTTATACCACCACGCTCCATAACAAGAAATTGCACAATTACCCCAAACATATTGATCATTGTCATCATCCTTTGTTGAGAAGGGAACTCCTTTGTGGTAACTAAGAGAGTCACCGGCAGTGCCGCTGGCATCGTATCGACCAATATTCAGCTTGTACTCGCCAGTGGATATTTGGAAATCTCCGTACTTTGCCCATGCCGTGTTGCCGTTCCAGTCCTCTAAGTCAACTCGTAGCTCCCATGATCCACATGAATCGCCAGACGTCAGAGTCACCAAGTTGTCGTTACCCAACCAGAACTCACCGGACAGATCGCCAAAGCCAGACTGGTAGTCGGCCCAGTTACGGTAGAAGTCCACGCTGCCATCTTGTCGCCTCTGAAACACGATCCATCCCCCGCCGTCAGTTTCCATGTCGCAGTAGACACAAAGACCGTCATTGCCGAATCCTTCTGGGTAGATTGTGTAGATACCGCTTGAACGATAACCAACATCTAAGAGCATCTTGCAACTTCTGTTGCGATTCAAGGAATGATCAGCCAGTGAGTAGAGAGGTGTGTCCTCATCTGCATCAAAGTACACGCTCCCTTCATGAGTTGCATTAAAGTTTTCAGGATGCTCTCGTCTTTCGGCATGGTTCAACTCGCACGTTTTACTACAGTCATTAAAGTTAAACGACCTGCAACGTTCGTCCATACTGCATTCCCGTCCGCAGATGACACGAGATCTTACAATTTTGGTTGCAAACGCAAACCCTTTTATGGCGCAATTTTCTGCGGCATAAAACGCATGTTTTCCTGCATAAGAAGTTTCATATCCAGAGACGGACGAGGTAGCTCCCTGACATATGATGAATATTATGTGAAATAGTTGCAACCCAGTAAAGGTCAGTTTCGCCATAGCTTCCATTACTTAAAGGATTTCTTAAAATCGGATGACTAAACGTCGATTTTTGTTTGTATAATGTGCGCCACAAAATTGAAATCACGGGAAAAAATCTAGCGATTGTTCGTGTCTGATTGAACTATCCGCAATGGTTGTTCAGCGACTACAAGTCAAGCCGTACTGCTTTCGGCTGCTGTCCTCTCTATACAAATGCTAGGATGTTCCTGTGATACAGAGGCCTGGCGATGATGGTATAGTTTACATAAAGGAATGGGTTGAGGCAGACGATGTGTATCTCTCATTCTCTCTGATTGGTTCTCCAAGTGAATACGTCATCCACGTCAGTGGCTAGTAATTGGTCAGTATTCCCGCAGTTACAAACCGTAGCCTTTGATTGGCTGATGTTTTATCGTAAGCTTATAACCTCGTCGGTCTGATGGATAAACGTTAAGCGCTGAAGGCACGGACAATCGGGAGATTGCATATACATGTACGTTCATATCAATTTCGCGCTGGTTGTGTCCATTCTCAAAGCTTAAATGAGAAATTATGATATTGAATTAGTTCCAGTGAATCTAATGAGACGAAGAGGTAATTATCTGGTTACTATGCCAACTCCTTCTACTGAAGGCTACAAGCTGATTACGTTCAAAGACAGTCCGGTTGCAGCGTACTCGATAATGAGGCGAACAGCGACGTTTTATTTGCAGCGAATTAACGGTCTCGCAGCAATGAGATTTTACGAGATTTTGTGATCATGGAGGAGTGCCCCGCGTAAATGGGCCACAATTCCATTTTCGCAGCATTGTTGGGCCAACACGGGGTGTTATGTCAACATGTATTATTTTCTGTGTCTAATAATAGTATTTTTTCATTGATAATTTCCTTGTGAATGTTATTTACGAAGCTTGTGAAATTAGGTATAAAAATACTTTTGTTTAGAATGCCCGCACGTTTTGGGTGACCCTGACTGTTTCGAGATGTTTTGAGACAACATTTCTCATTTGCTACAAACTTAAAGAGTTATGCTTTCGACTCTTACTATTTCCATCTCTGCTGGACAAACGGGCGATTTTCTTTTTGATGCGAAATTTACGAGAATTGTTAACTTTTGCACTTGGAAATGTATGTTTCAATGACGTCATTCACGTGGATTATGTACACGTACACGTTATTAACTATACTGGTCTTGCTCCAAGACTGAGTTTTTCATTTGTTCCGGGGCGCGTCCGTCAATACTCCGAAAACGAGTCGAAAAGACCCGTGAAATGCCGAGGACATGTTCTTGCAGTAAATTCGAGAATTATAAATACATGTACAGTGTAATAACATCGATCGATTTAATATGGAAATTCAAAATTGTCTTGAATCTCTACATTAAAACAAAAAATTGGGGGAAATAGTAACAAACCTTTTATTATCAAGAGGAAAAAAACCACTCATTAACAGACTTTTGTGCAACACTCAATTTTTGTGGAATTTAACCAGGAATAATTGATACTGAAATTAAACTGACAGACTCAACAATTAAATTTGATTTTGTTTGTTCATTTCTAATTTCGTGTTTTTTATTAATTTTTTACTGTTTTTCTAAAATAACGTTAAAAAGTTGTGAATGAAATAAAGAGTTAAACCAATGCATCTTTTTCTTTGCAATATCAATGCACAATTGCATTTTCTAAGCTGACGTCACGATTTCACCACGTTTTTACGCATCCCCCTATCAATTGGCGTTGCGTGCTTGTCTCACCCCCTGAACCTCCTTTACGACCACAGACATAAATAACCTATAGACGGACAGCGCCAATGGAAATCAACCTCCAGGTACCGTAATTTCGACGGCGCTTGACTAAGTATGAAATCGTGGGCGGAAGTGATTGACAAATGTGCACGACTCTATGGACAAACTTCGGGAGGACGGACACAAATCGGTAATTTCGGTTGAAAACGCAGCTGATGTCGACTAAAAATACTTTCAGCTGTTAACTATATAAATGCTGCATAGTTGTCAAAAATAACGAGTTCTTACATAAATTAAACAATTTGCCCACGATTTGTGGCTTTCATGAAATTTCACTCTGGCGCCCCCTGCTGTCCGTCTATAGGTTATTTATGTCTGCGGTTCCACCCAGGTGGGCCCCAACAAAGTGCGTCACCAACGTTGAAATGTATCTCATTCATTCTTCCACGCTCACGACCCGCACGCGAATTTATTTTCCGTAGGTGGGTGAGTTTTTAAAAAAATCAGTATATCAATGCTATATCCTTTTTTTAACGTATCCATAGAAAAAAATGAGTGGGTTCGAAGCAGGATTTTTCACAATTTATCGATTATTATTGCCCTTTTTAGGGAAGGTATTTGTTATCGTCGTTTGAGTATTTGTGCACAATCTCCACGTGTATCAGCGATATGTCAACGTTTAATTTTTTCCACCGGTTTTTTCATTTTCAATACAATTTTTGTCATGGATGAAAAAAATTAAGGTAAATAACAACCTTGTTTAACTACAAAAGACAAGATGTTAAGATTGGATGCCAAAAACTCTTTATTTTTCGCGTGAGAAAATTGTTCCCCCCTATTTTGAGAATGGTCGGTACCACAGCGTTTCGCAATCACAGCCTCGAAGGCCCCCCCTCCGCCCCCGCCCCCCTGGTTTCACCACTGATCTCTATCAGTATCAGTATCAGTGAGTTCCACTCACTAAATACGGCGCTCATTGTAGGGGGTTAGGGTTAAGAGTTATCAAATCAAATTTGAATTATTCAAAGTCAAATGTTAAAGCATAAGGTATTTTCTCTATGCTTTACTGGTTTTTATTTCATTTTATGACATGGAGACCATTAAAAAAGCTTCCAAATAATGTACAACTTGGCCTTCTAGGTGCTATACTTTTTGAAGCATTATACAAATAATGAATGTTTGTGAGTGCGATGGTAAGAATAATTTCACGAGGTGACAGATGGAATGTTCTATTCCATGAGGCAAAACCGAGTTGAATGGAACATTCCATCTGTCACTGAAAGAAATTATTCTTTCCATCGCACAAAATAATGTGAAACATTCACTAGGCCTATTTGTTTGATACCACGTCTTAAATAAATCCTCGCCATCTGATTGGTCAGAGTGCGACCACGCAATGAAAGTTCTATTCACCGTCGAATATAGTCTTGGTGCAAGACCTTCTCATTTGTGTTTGATACACGATTCCCGGGATAGGGCGCAATCGCCAACGAACCGCATCGGGTCCCCGAACCGCCCCTGGGGCGGTTCGTGGACCTGAGGCGGTTCGTTGGCGATAGCGCCCTCTCGCGGGAATCGTGTATCAAACACAAATGAGAAGGTCTTGCACCAAGACTACGTCGAATATAACTTTTGGCTGTGTGGCAGTGTGCCGTGCGATGAAACAAATAGTTTAATGCAGTTCCGAGGTCATGCTAAATAGTCCAAAGTTCACTGACCCGCATCTCAAACAAAATAATGGGCCAAATACAAAAGAAAAATTGTTTTGGGAATTTGTGATAAATGTATAGGCCAATTATAACAATATTTCAATCTGCGAGGGTCGGGACACTGGGGTGAAAATGGTGTTGATTTGACACGAAATGACCCAGCCATAGAGGGGAGTTTAACAAAACAGTAGAGTGGAACTGTTGAACTGTTGTTCAGCCTTCAATTTCATTCCTTGTTTTGCAAGACTATCGGGTAAATTTGGCTGACAATTTTGTTTAAATCGCTTGAACAAAGACAAGCTTTGCTCAACAAAACACATAACAAAACCCACAGTCGAGATCGGGTTTCTCCGTGAAACTAAAATGACACTGAACACCACCCCCCACTCCCCCCTAAACAAACTAAAAACTAAACAAATTATATAAACAAATTGATGACTTTACTTTTCTTCTGCTGACACACTGTACACATAAAATCTCGACCAGTTATATAAACTGGACAATCGTCATCAATTTCATCGACAGCCATCTGTGGGTGGTCCCCGAGAGACCCTGAATTTTTTAAAGACGAACTGACTTTGCAAAGTGCCAAAGGGTGTTTTCTGAACAACCCTGTCCAAATCAAATGGGGAAAATTACTGAAACGGAAAAAAGTCTTGCCTTGACAAAAACCACAGTCTTTGGCAGAGATGCCAAAGCAGACTAAAAAACTGAAACAGTTCAGAAATTCACAAGGTACAATAAGTCCCCGTTGAATTGAAAGTTAACAATGCGAATGGGAATGGCAAATTGTATAAAAAGAGTTCTTTATAAAGGCGTGGAAAATGTTTCCCCACTTTGCAAAATAAAAAGGAATTCTCTGCTTAGAGAAAAAAGTGTTTAGAGAAATTCCTATTCCCAGGTTAACTTTCAAGTACTAGAATCTGATTCTGGCAAATGAAAACCTTGAAATAAATTGGGAGAACTACATCATGGATTTGGTTCTTGTCACTCGGTTTATTCAACGTCATAGGTCATCAAAACCTCTTTTTTGAGCCGCAATATACAAGCAAACCACAAACAGCAAACTGAGCAATACCAAATAAAATTACAGTCTAGGCCAAATTTCATAGCAATGCTTAACATCAAATGCTGTGCCTCTATCATTTCATAAAGCCTGTTAAATATAATTAAGAGGAATACAAATACAAAAACATGTTTAGCGTCCTGCTTTTATTTTTAAAGTTAGGAGGTCTTTTTTTTTCTTTCAAAATTGTTGTCCGACACATTCCGGGCTATTTTTTTAAGATGGTCTCCAACAGACGTACGTACTAATGGACTATTCTTACAGCATGTCCACAATGATGCAAAAGTCTAAAAATAAGATATTTTTGTTTTCATTCTAAACATGATTTTATTTTTATTTGGCCTATAGAAATCGGTGACGTAACAATATAGTGCGCGCAAGCTTAAAGTTAAAGTATACAATAATTCAGTTATGCATTTTTATCGTTTAAATCAGGAAAAGTTCTCAAAATCTAAAGAATGGTGCTTGACAACTGACATGGCGAAGTTTTAGCTCTGTGAATGCTGTAGATTCTGACAAAAATAATATTCAAAGATTTAGATTTTGAACCAGTAACTAATGGAAATTTCCAAATGTGCGTCTCTTGAGGCGCACTTTTTGACTTTTTTTATTTTCTTTAAAATGACTGCATGCCAGAAGGAGTAATTTCCTAGGGAGTTAATAGTGTCATTAATATCTTTAGATCAAGTAAGCGTTTCAACAATAACTTGGTCGGTCACTTTTTGGATGGTTGCAAAGGTACATGTATACTTTCCCTCTAAGCAGGTCTACGCCATGAAACGATTTTCCAGCACAACCTTTCTGCTTGCAGTTAAGCAGCGCTATAACATTTTATATTTATACATTTTGTTCTAAGCCCAAGTTTTAAAAATTTGAATAGTCGGTCATAATGCAGTTTCGAATACTTAATACTAAATTAGTGAAAAATGAACAGCCCTACACTCATTGCTTCTCCCTACCCAGGAGTATTGGGTACTTGCGAGGGTGGAGATGGTTGTTATTAGCTTTGCACCGAAACAGCAGAATTGAGCTGTATACTCCCCATGGAGCCGAGATGATATTTATAATGTTTTGTGGGCCCAATGAGCAGGAATAATAATGACAGCACCTTGAGTACCGGTCCTGTTAGATGGTGTGCTAATATAAGAGCTGCCTATTACTATTATTATTATTATTATTATTAAAATAGTCTAAAGATTGCCAGCTGGCAATCGTTGGAAATTGATGCAAAATGGGAACAGGGCCTGAATTGCCCTATTGTATGGTGTTCTATATGTGCCAACGATTGAAGAAAAAAATCGTGCGTTATATTAATTTTTTAAGCGTAATTTTTATTTTATTTTTAATATTTTTTTTTTGTTAGTGTAATTATATATTTTTTTTTTTTTTTTTTTTGTATTATTATTTTTTTATTGGCGTCGCATTTTTTTATTTCGGCTTCGAATTTTTTTTTTTCGGCATCGCATTTTTTTTTTATGGCGTCGCATTTTTTTTTTCGCGAGTCCAGAAGGTAGGGAGCCCCTGAAGGGACATTAAAAACAACAATTATCTCGTGCACACGACATAATTTGTGATTTTCCGGGAACCCTTGATGGAAATCCATGTTTACTGATTACGATTGGCTAGTGCGTGGAGGCAGAATTTAGAGTAAACAGTAAGTAATCATATTGAATTGTTTAGACAGGCATTTAGTAAGTAGGCCGTACCAAGGTAATATTTTCATGACAGGGGAAATATGTTTCCAGCGTACCCTGAATCTGAAATATGTGGTGAATTTATTATTGAATGTTGATGATAGGGAGGAACGGTATGTCACTCTAATAGTCTAGTGGGATTTCAAAAAAAAGGGGAAATTTGGCAATTGGCAATTGGCAATTTGGCGGTTATGCAAATTATCAAAATTAGACGGTTAAAAACTCAAAATTTTGCTTGAAAACCGGGTTTATCGGATTCAGCATACCTGAATTATTCTAAAAAGTTTGTTTCCCAACTTTTACCCCAAAATGCCCCTTGATCCTTATGCACGGCCTTTTTTTTAGAAATCCCACTAGACTATTAGAGTGACATACCATTCCTCCCTATCATCAACATTCAATAATAAATTCACCACATATTTCGGATTCAGGGTACGCTGGAAACATATTTCCCCTGGCATGAAAATATTACCTTGGTACGGCCTAATTACTAAATGCCTGTCTAAACAATTCAATATGATTACTTACTGTTTACTCTAAATTCTGCCTCCACGCTCTAGCCAATCGGAATCAGTAAACATGGATTTCCATCAAGGGTTCCCGAAAAATCACAAATTATGTCGTGTGCACGAGATAATTGTTGTTTTTAATGTCCCTTCAGGGGCTCCGTACTTTCTTGACTCCAGAAGAAGAAAAAATGCGACGCCGAAAGAAAAAAAATGCGACGCCGAAAAAAATAAAATGCGACGCCCCCCAAAAAAAAAGGGGCGCCGAAAAAACAAAATGCGATCAATCTTAAAAAAAACACACAAAAATACTATTGCAATATACAAGCAAAATAGCAAAAGAATAAATGGTTGGAATATCACATCTGCCAACGTTAAACATCCATTATTTGTTTGATACAACACCTAAATAAACCCTCCTCATCTGATTGGTCAGAGCGCGACCAGTGGTGTGACGTCCAAAAACATTCACTGTGAGATTAGCCGGATTTGAAATGTGTTCACCATTGCGAATTTTTAGCACAATAACTTGCCGGGATTTCACAAAGTCTTAAGAGAGCATTTTTCAATGAATTTGAACAGGCACTGTACTAAGAATTATTAAGAAAAATCTTACTCATTTGAAAGTAAATAATAAATCTAGGCATCCAGCAAAATAATTGCGCTAGATATCCTGTAATAATTCTGAAAAATATAATTTTCTAAAGAAAAATTCGCGATCGCCGTCCATAAGAATAACTGCCTGACGCCGGTTAAAAACAAACGCTGTTTTCGTGCTTTTAGGCTCGGCATCTATGATTGTAAAACTTTGGACAGGTCAGTTAAACGTTATTTACTATAAAATACAACCCCTCAAATCTACCCATTTATGACAATTCAAGCAAATACCAGTGTTGTATCCTACCTTTAAACCACGAGGCTCCTTTTGACAATTGTGCATAATTCGACTGTCATGTACGGATATCACTGTCATAATCCTTTGTTTTGGCATCCGCTGTGATACTAAATAGAGTCACTGTCAATGCTGCTGGCTCAGTGGCCGAAATATAGTTGTACTTATCAGGTAGAAGGTTTGAAAACACCCCCCCCCCTCTTTCCAATTGGAATCACCACCCATAAGTAAACAAAAATCAATCTTGGATTAAAAGCAACTTCTTAAAGGTAGTATACACCATTTGCAGATATCGAAAAAATTTACTACCAAATTATTAAGAAATATCTTACTTATTTCAATGTAAATAATTATTGTAGGCATCCAGTAAAACGATTGCTCTAGATATCCTGTAAATGTTTTAAAATATTGAATTGTATAAACCAAAATTAATTATCGCTGGACAAAAACAACATAAGAAAAACTGCCCGATTCCGGTTGAAAACGAAAGTCGTTTGTCTTGCTTTTCTCAGCAACCATGATTGTAAAACTTCAGACAGGTCAGTTAAACGGTATTTACTATGAAATATAACCCCCTAAATCCACCCATTTATGAAAATTCAAGCAATTACCAATGGTGTATACTACCTTTAAACAAATTTTGTATTTAATGCAATAAATATAGTGTATTTTCACGCACTTTCATGCTGCAAGTTTTCAATGGATTATGCCCATTCCATTTATTCCAATGCAGCCCAGATGTACGTTCAGTGCCGTATGGACCATTCAAGTGAGAGTAGTAACAATTTGTAAACCACCATGCTCCATGATAACTAGTTGCACAATTACGCGAATCATTTTGATCATTGTCATCATCCTTTGTTGAGAAGGGAACTCCTCCGTGGTTACTAAGAGAGTCACCGGCAGTGCTGCTGGCATTGTATCGACCAATATTCAGCTTGTACTCGCCAGTGGATATTTGGAAATCTGCGTACTTTGCCCATGCCGTGTTGTTCTCCCAGTCCTCTAAGTCAACTCGTAGCTCCCATGATCCACGTAAATCGTCGGACGTCAGAGTCACCAAGTTGTCATTACCCAACCAGAACTCACCGGACAGATCTCCAAAGCCAGACTGGTAGTCGGCCCAGTTACGGTAGAAGTCCTCGCTGCCATCTTGCCGCCTCTGAAACACGATCCATCCCCCGCCGTCAGTTTCCATGTCGCAGTAGACACGAAGACCGTCATTGCCGAATTCCTCTGGGTAGATTGTGTAGATACCGCTTGAACAATAACCAGCATCTAAGAGCATCTTGCAACTTCTGTAGCGATTCAAGGAATGATCAGCCAGTGAGTAGCGAGGTGTGTCCTCATCTGCATCAAAGTACACGCTCCCTTGAGTTGCATTGAAGTAGTCGAGATGCTGCCGTCTTATGGCAAGGTTTAACTCGCACATTTTACTGCAGTCATTAAAGTTAAAAGATTTGCATTGTGGATCCATGCTGCATTCACGTCCGCAGATGACACGAGATCGTACAATTTTGGTTGCGAACGCCAACCCTTTTAGGGCGCGATTTTCTGCGGCATAAAACGCATGTTTCTCTGCATAAGAAGTTTCATATCCAGAGACAGACGAGGTAGCTCCCTGACATATGATGAATATTATGTGAAATAGTTGCAACCCAGTAAAGGTCAGTTTCGCCATTGCTTCCATTACTTAAAGGATTCGTTAAAATCAGATGACTTAACGTCGATCTCAGTTTGTTTTATTAGTTTTTGTATATGATGTGCGCCACATAGTTGAAATCACGAGAAGAAAGTCTATCGATTTGTCGTGTCTGATTGAACTATCCACAATGGTTGTTCAGCGACTACAAGTCAAGCCGTACTGCTTTCGGCTGCTGTCCTCTCTATACAAATGCTAGGATGCTCCTGTGATACACAGGCCTGGCGATGGTGGGACTTGGTATAGTTTACAGAAAGGAATGGGTTGAGGGAGACGACGTGTATCTCTCATTCTCTTTGATTGGCTATTCAAGTGACTACGTCATTCTCGTCGGTGACTAGTAATTGGTTAGTATTCCCGCAGTTACAAACCGTAGTCTTTGATTGGCTGATGTTTTATCGTAAGCTGATAACTTCATCGGTCTGTGAGATTCTGGATAAAAGTGAACTCTTAATTCGTTTTAATTAATTGTTGTCATACAAAGCCAAATAAAGGCACGGACAATCGGGAGATTGCATATGCATTTGTATTAATTTCACGCTCGTTGATTCTATTTTCAAAACATGAATGAGACTGTCAGAGAAAAAGTCGTCTATTAAGAGTAGTTTTTACAATTATTATTATAGCTTCAAAAATGACAACAAGAATTGTCCATGATATTGAATTTAATAAGATTGAGGGGGAATTTTCGCGTGGCGCAGCTTCGAGTACAGAAGTAAAGCTTGAGCGATGATGTTTAAAAAGCTTGTCGTAATATTGCTCCCATTTTGTATTTCACGCTCGTTGATTCTATTCTTAAAACATGAATGAGAGAAAGAAAAAGTCGTATATTAAGAGAAGTCTTTACAATTATTATAGCTTTACAAATGACAACACGAACTGTCCACGGTATTGAATCTAATGGGATTGAGAGGTAATATTTGCGTTTCACAGCTTCAAGTACTGAAGTTCCCTCTCCAAGTTGCTAAAGCAATTAATGAATTTAGATGCTGCAGATAGTTAATGTTTTTTTCCCGACTTTTATGTCCCTCCAGGGCCACCATCAATTCCCCCTTTTACTTCAGAGAAACGTAGTTTTTGCAGGTAATTAACTTGTTGCCAAAATTCCGCACGACCTCACTAGATTTGAGGCTAATACTGACGTACGTTCGATTCACTGTAATAAAAAAAAACGTCCCCGCGCCGCGGAACCATAACATAACGATATCTGCAGCGGGACTAGACTAGACTGGTACGGTGCGGCCGCGCCGGTTGGCTGTAGCTAGCTTGCACTGCCCCGGAAGATCGGCCACACAATGCTATTAAAAGTCTGCATATTTTGCGCAATGCCGTCACGTGCATACAGTCACCATCACAAACACTGTCTGTTGTACATACACACATTTTGTTAGAGTTTCTTGTAGAGTTGCTTTTCCTGAACGCGTACTCGGCCGAATTTGTTCCCAATATCCAGACGCCACTTTTCTTTTTGAATTTCGGACTAAACCTGGCATAGTTGCCGTCTCACATTCAATATGAAAATGGCCTTACAACACACAACAGTGGCGTGTATTGAGTACTGAAGGGTTTCGTCTGATTGAGTTACCATTTGAAACCCCACTGAAAGTTAAAACTCTGCATTTATTTACACTTGTTTACAGCTTGTTTTTATTGACGGCCGCTGAAGTGAGTTTTTAGAAAATTAAATTCACGATACTCAATTTTGTTCCTAAAATCCAAATGACTATGCCTACTTTTAGCAAACCACCGTTTTGAGCTATCTGCTATTAACGTACAATCCAAACACAAGATCTTCTAAACATTCTTTAATAAATTGTGATACTTTTCTATCAATGTTTTACTGCCAGTTATCTATCTTGCACCTGCGAAAGAAAAGAAAATAATTTTGAAAAACAGCATTTTCTGTTGGTAAGATATATGTAAACACAACATAATTACAGGCCTACGCATTGATCTCCATTATATAGACTGGATAGGCCGTCGCGTCTAAATGGCGTACGCGCGCGTGTTTTTTTCAAAGGGTAGAGAACGAATGTGACGCGACCGCGTTTGTGCACGACTTATGGAGGTTTTTAAAAAAGTGAAAGATTTGTTTTCCTAAATTCGTCATATTTGGAGAAAAAACAGGATTTTGCACCCGAATAGTTTAAAATAGATATGACCAAAGTTTATGGTCTGCGCAGCAGTGAAGTGCCCGGAGAAGGATGTCCAATGAGTCGGGAATATGGAATATTATTTCACAAGTAAGTCGTTCTTGATGCTACTGTGTATATGATGTAACGTACGTTTATGGTTTAGTGTACTATACACATTATTTTCCGAAGCTTAAAGTACGGCGACAAATCGACGTTTAAGTTGTTCGAATTGCAGAGAGTCCGTTAACAAACATTTTTTAAATACATTCGAGTTCCACCCTTGTAAAACTAGCCTGTTATTTAGGCCTAAAAATAGGCCTGCTTAATAAGTAAATAACCAAAATGCGTAGGCCTATATTGTTTTATAAATTTTGAGTTATTTCCTCCTAATTTCCTCAGACAAAACGGCTAGAAAACGGTGACTTGTGCGTATAACTGCAAGAAGTCCAAATCGTATTGCCACCGAGCTGAGCTGGCTGCGGTCAGTGTGCTCAAACCATTTGGAGTCAGAATGCTGTAGGCTTTGGTACGGGAGATCGAGAAAGAAGACGAACCTAAACTGAAGCGATGGGCAGAGCTGAGATTACTGTCTCTGGATGACCCCTTGTATTATTAAATTGATGTATAAGAGGAATTTTTTAAAAGCTCATTTAATTCAAAATAATTGTTGGGGTTTCACAGGGGAGTGTACTAGGTCCTATATTGTTCATTATTTTTAATAATGACATTACACAACATTTTAATTTTAGTACTTGTAATATCTTCGCAGATGATGATGTTATTTATGTGACAGGAAAAAATGCCCATGATACAAACCGGGTGTTACAATTTAATAGTTATGACTTTTTACTTGGTATAATAATAATAGACTTCGCATTTATCCAAATAAAACTAAAATCATGCTTTTGCAATCTTGTTATGCTAACGATTCTGACAAATTGAATATTGTTCTTGAAGGCACCCAGCTTGAACAAGTAAACAGTGTTCAGGTATTTAGGAGTTGAAGTTGATGATAACCTCACTTGGAAACCACATGTAAGAAATCTCTGCAAATTAATTGCCTACAATAACAAAGTATATTTTTTTATCAAGACTTAGACATACTATTAATAGTCAGTTACTTAATTGACACTCTTTATAAAACAACCATTCAACCATGTTTTTACTATACTTGTTCCGTGTGGGAAAATTGTTCCTTGACCAGTAAAAAGGCTCTCCTCAGAATGCAAAAAAGAGCTGCTCGGATTGTCTCTAATAATTTTGACTATGTTAATTATCATGGCAAAAACATTATTCAACAATTACTTGGCAAACTCTAGAAATAAGAAGAGATTTCTTCTTAGCCTGTTTAATGTATAAATGGGTTTATAGGATTGCTCCAATTAGATTATGTAATGGCATTGAAATGTATTTCGATAGACATGGCTTTAATACCAGAAATGCTGACTCTTTAAATGTCGTTTCCCCTAAATAAACCTAAAATTGATTTCTTTAAGTTTAAGCAGTCGTATAAGTATGCTGGTGCAAAAGTTTGTTTTGAATAACATTCCTTTATCAATTCAATTGTTGTTATCGTTTTATAATTTTGAACGTTTATCATTGTATTATAAGAAACTCTACTTTAAAGATGGACTACAACGGAATAATGATAAAGGCTGTGTTGCTGTTTTTTGTTCGAGAAATGTATAATGATTACTAATATATCATTAGTATTCAATAAATCTTGTTCCTTCATGCAAAAAAACAACAAAATTGATCGGCGTTCTACGACCCAGAAAAACTCAGTTTCAGCAAAAGCCCTTAACTCATGAATAATTCATACTTTGTGTGTGACGTACTACCCATGAAACGCATACATTATGGTGGCCCTGAAGGGACTCCGCAGATCGCGAATATTGACGTCAAATTTGACGTCAATATTCGCGACTTTTGGGGAAAGTCGTGAATATTGACGTCAAATTTGACGTCGATATTCGCGATCTGCGGAGTCCCTTCAGGGCCACCATGTATGCGTTTTCACTGGTAGTACGTCATCACTTTTCGCTGGTTTACAAGTCCGCTGGTACTATATCGTGGATTTCATTGTGGTTTTCAGTGGATCTTTGCCGGGAACCAGTACAGGGCGGGAAATTTCAAAATCGAAGAATCGAGGTCTAATTTTGTCGGTCAAATTGCAACAAAATTATTTAGAGAAAAACATGACCGTAACAATAAAGTGTTACCTGAACACAACATAAACAAGGTCCGATAATAAATTTAATGTGTGAGTTTTCGTTGTAGTCCATCTTTAAATGGTTTTAATTTTTGCTCTTTGTAATGCTGTTTATAAATAAATTTGTTTTGCATTTAAAATATAAATATAATTGTTCTTGTGCGGTTCAATTTCGTTCTTCCATGATTATAGGCGCTATGAGTGTTCTATGTCATTACATTCACTCTCTGTCTGTCTCCAACTGAACTATTAAATAACATCATAGGGGTGATAAAATGAAAGAGCAATATACTGGAATCCAATTTCAGGGAAGGGCCAAAAATGTAGACTACATTACGTAGGAAAAAAATAAGCCGAGGCCTGCATATTAAGAAAATGTGAAAAAGCTGGCTGTGTTAGGTCTGCATGACTCCCTATCGTTATTTGTTAGTTAATTTAATGTTTTTTAATGATTTTATTGGTAGAGCGCTTAAATTCCTCATAGCCTCCATACCGAAACAATTCCGATAATCTCGATAACTACTGAGTCAGAGTGAATACACATGCCGCGTTTACCCTAGTACAGCAGTAAGCGCGCCGCCATTGTTTCGGATCACGCGTTCGTGCACAAACACATACACGTTGTCCTATCCAGTCTATATAATATTATGGGCACGCGCACGCGCCCTTAATGGGCACGCGCCCTTAATGGGCACGCGCCCTTAATGGGCACGCGCCCTTAATGGGCACGCGCCCTTAATGGGCACGCGCCCTTAATGGGCACGCGCCCTTAATGGGCACGCGCCCTTAATGGGCACGCGCCCTTAATGGGCACGCGCCCTTAATGGGCACGCGCCCTTAATGGGCACGCGCCCTTAATGGGCACGCGCCCTTAATGGGCACGCGCCCTTAATGGGCACGCGCCCTTAATGGGCACGCGCCCCCTAATGGGCACGCGCCCTTAATGGGCACGCGCCCTTAATGGGCACGCGCCCTTAATGGGCACGCGCCCTTAATGGGCACGCGCCCTTAATGGGCACGCGCCCTTAATGGGCACGCGCCCTTAATGGGCACGCGCCCTTAATGGGCACGCGCCCTTAATGGGCACGCGCCCTTAATGGGCACGCGCCCTTAATGGGCACGCGCCCTTAATGGGCACGCGCCCTTAATGGGCACGCGCCCTTAATGGGCACGCGCCCTTAATGGGCACGCGCCCTTAATGGGCACGCGCCCTTAATGGGCACGCGCCCTTAATGGGCACGCGCCCTTAATGGGCACGCGCCCTTAATGGGCACGCGCCCTTAATGGGCACGTGTCCATTATATTATTTATATATTATATATAACTGCTCATATTGTTATTATTGTTGGTATAACATGTAAGTCACGGTTTGTTCGTTCATTTCTTTGTTGGTAACACACGGTTAACCTTGATATTTTACAGGTTTTATGGGGACTTGTTTAAGTTTGCTTTCTCCCCTTGAGGATGTCCCAAAATGTTGTAGACAGGGCCCAGACCAGGAAAAACTAAGGGTTTTTCCTGTCAAGGTTTTCTCAACGGTTTCATCATCCTGAACCTCAACCATTTGATATTAGCTTGGGGGCCACCCTGATTTTTGCCCCTAATTCAAAATGGCCGCCAAAATCCAAAATGGCCGCTAAAATTACATAAATTACATATATACTGCTAATTACGTTTAATATCAACGTGTTTTTTTTAGTGATTCTCTCATCTTGAATGTACACCCATTGAATTTAGCTCCAGAGCCACCCAGAATTTGGCCTCAAATTCAAGATGGCCGCCAAAATCTAAAATGGCTGCCAAAATTACATAAAATACATATATACTGCTAATTACGTTTAATATCAACGTTTTTTGTGTGATTCTGTCATCTTGAATGTACACCCATTAAATTTAGCTCCAGAGCCACCCAGAATTCGGCCTCAAATCCAAGATGGCCGCCAAAATCTAAAATGGCTGCCAAAATTACATAAAATATACTGCTAATTACGTTTAATATCAACGTTTTTTGTGTGATTCTGTCATCTTGAATGTACACCCATTGAATTTAGCTCCAGAGCCACCCAGAATTTGGCCTCAAATCCAAGATGGCCGCCAACATCTAAAATGGCTGTCAAAATTACCCTAATCAGGTTTATACTGCTTCTTGTTTTTTTCTGTCAGAGTTGTTTTCAGTGATTCCGTCATTCTAAGCCCAAGGCCTTTAGGATTAGTCTGGGGAAATACTCAGGATTTATCGTCTAATCCAAGATGGCTGTCAAAATGGCTGTCAAAATGGCTGCCAAAATGGCCATCAAAAGCATCTTACTTAAATTTAAAGTACATCTTCATTTTGTTCTGTTAAAGCTCACTAAAGTTGGTTTCATTGTGGCGTCCTGAACCTAAGCCTTTTGAAAATAACTTGTGGCTACCCAAGATTTGTCCGCCCAAATCCAAAATGGCTACCAAAATGACCTTAATCAGATTTAAACGGTCTCTTATTTATCCCCCATAATTTAGTAAAAGACCTGGCTCACCCATGTATGCACATTATTTAGGAGAGGA
Organism: Crossaster papposus; assembly: GCA_037893245.1. Lineage (NCBI taxonomy): Eukaryota > Metazoa > Echinodermata > Asteroidea > Velatida > Solasteridae > Crossaster > Crossaster papposus. Next base: position 218,933 of record JBAIAA010001003.1, read on the forward strand.
TAACTCAACTGTTCTAGGCTGATATGACCCCAAGGAACAACTTGGGATGTGTGCCAAAATCTCTATCCGGGGCGAACAGCCCGGAAATGACCACGCCCTTTTTAAAATGACCATGGAACTCCATTAACTGTCTTAGACACATAATTACGTTCTGTATAACATATAACAACAAAGATTGTTTATCTAAGCCAAAAATTGTTTATCTAAGCCAAAGTCGAATCGCTCAGTATGACTTAAGACGCGCATAGACCACAAACACCATGCACTTATTCTCTGTGACTGTGACCAAATTAACAAACTAAGACATGAAGTTGATTTGTGATCCAAATATTAATGCACAGTTAACAGCAAATGCTACGTTTGTTTCCAGTTGTATCTGTCCACCTGTCTCGCTAGTTTCGTACGGACCAGTTGGCCAGTTGCTCTCGTTATTTTGACGAACCAATAAATGAGCTTTATATTAACAAACGCGGTGACTGTGAATGTAAAGCAGCCGTGCATAACGCTTTGTATAAAATTCGATAAATTTAATTATTTAGGTGGCCTGCCTGTCTTATTTCACTACTTTCCCTCCTTTCCTTGTTCAAGTTGAGTATTTAACAAACCTTTGTGAAAGTGAACTGGGGTAGAGCCTGAAAGTTGACTGGTGGCGTGCTTCCAGACCCCTCAAATAAAATATTGATTTTAACATTATGTTTGGTACAATGATTTCCTAATAAAATCCCCCCTGGAAAATTGCTGCTAGCGCTATTATGTGACCGAATCCCTCGAATGAGTCTCAAGGACAGGTTTTTAGGTATTTGCTCTATCACTCAGGTTGACACCTTATAATGTACAGTTGTTATTTGGGTGAAAGGGTTGACTGCTTCCCTTAATTTCTCTAGTGTATGACACTGTTAAAAGGTGTATTTAATCAAAAGTAATTCTGGCGACTGTGGTTGGGCCAAATATGGAAACTAAACAATTGCGCGACGCAGAAGAAAAATATCGCGCCAAAACTTGACCTATCAATTTCGAAAATCTAAAATACATGTGGAATCGAAGCACTCGTACAAAGAGGAAAATTTATTAAATAATTTTGTGGCGATCATTGGATAAAAACTTATCCCGTTTTTGGGACACAATATTTCTTTCTCATAATCTTGAAGGACTTATTTTCATTTACAAACGAATCTAAAACGACCGTTGATTGTTGAAAGAGTGCAAGCGCGGATCCACGAATTTTTTAGACGGGGGGCACACCCAAAACTGTAAAATGCGAGCACGAAGCTCGCATGTTACAGTAAACAAACAAACAGTTTTGTCTCCATTTCTTGTATTATTTGAAAGTAAAGAATGATTGTAGGCATCCAGCAAAATGATTGCGCTAAATATCCTGTATTTGTTCCGAAAAAATACATTTCATAATTCCGGACGGCGATCGCGAAGAAAAAACCCAGAACATTATAAATAAGAGCCACTGCCGACGCCAGTTGAAAAATAAATTACAACCACCCACGCAAAAAATAAAATTCACCCATTCATAATAATTCAAGCAATTACCGATGGTGTATACTATCTTTAAATTATTATTAATAGAGGTATAAACGAACGCGAATGGCTGCCAAAATGGCTGCCAAAATGGCCATCAAAAGCATCTTACTTAAATTTAAAGTACATCTTCATTTTGCCCTGTTAAAGCTCACTAAAGTTGGTTTCATTGTGGCGTTCTGAACCTAAGCCTTTTGAAATTAACTTGTGGCTACCCAAGATTTGTCCGCCCAAATCCAAAATGGCTACCAAAATGACCTTAATCAGATTTAAACGGTCTCTTATTTATCCCCCATAATTTAGGAGAGGATAACTCAACTGTTCTAGGCTGATATGACCCCAAGGAACAACTTGGAATGTGTGCCAAAATCTCTATCCGGGGCGAACAGCCCGGAAATGACCACGCCCTTTTTAAAATGACCATGCCCTTTTTAAAATGACCACGCCCTTTTTATCGGAAGTGCTACTTCCGACATAGCTGTATCTTCTAAACGGTTGGAGCTAGACATTTTCTGATGTGCTCAAGATGTTCATTGGATATTTTACAAGAACACTTCTAAAAACCATTCGGTCAACTTATTACCAAATACATACACCGGGAATTTCCATATATATTTATTAATTAAACTTTCCAAACTTTCAAAGTTCAAAGTTAGAACATTTGTGTCATCTACTAGAGTTTAACTGACAATTCGGAATTTAAACAATACAAGGATTTTTAGAGAAAGAAAACAAGCATTTAATTATTATAAAGTAAGACAACAGAGTCCAGGTATGAGAATTATGAGCAGTGTTCATTCAGTGATGGGTTCTTACAACAATCAACTCCCTTGAATTTGCAGTATTTGCAACAATGGATCCTTCTTACAAAACCATAAGACGCAGCATTCAAAATCAAGGTTCACTTTCCTCTTCTTCCCCTCTCTCCATTCTTGATGCTGTCCTCTCTGTAAGTGTCAAAAGACATGGTGACTTTTGGTCATCTTCCATCAGCAAAACTGCTTTCCAGGCATTCTATGTTTAGTGGCTCACCACCAGATAACAAGACACCAAACATCTACACCTTGGTATATCACCAAAGGCATGGATTGTGTCAGTTGTGTGTGCTTCTCCAGTCCTTCGGCTCAACTGCACACACGAGGAAGCTGATGACAGGATGATGTTCCATGTGCAGGACATTCTAAGTCACCGGACAGGCCCTACATCCCTGACGCTGTCATCAGGTGACACAGATGTGTCATCAGGTCAATTTGAGAGATCTTGGCCTCCAAGAGTTCTGGCTCATCCACAACTCAAGAGTGAAAAGATCAATATTACCACTCCACGATATCTGCATAACGTTGGGAGATGAGCTCACAGAGTACTGTACTTGCATCTCAGATGGCTTATCGAGTACTTTTGTGGCCGTTTTAAGGGTGAAATCGTCTTAATTCATTAGTCCCCGAGATTGTGATCTTAAAACCAGAAGGCGAGTTGCTTGGATCCATTGTTGCAAGTACTGCAAATGCAAGGGAGGTGATTGTTGTAAGAACCCATCACTGAATGAACACATGCTCATAATTCTCATACATGGTCTCTGTTGTGTTACTTTATAATAATTTAATGCTTGTGTTCTTTCTTAAAACAAAATACGTTGTATTGTTTAAATTCCGAATTGTCAGTTAAGCTCTAGTAGATGACACAAATGTTCTAACTTTGCTCTAAGTTTGGAAAGTTTAATTAATAAATATATATTGAAATTCCCGGTGTATGTATTTATTTGTATTATAATAAGTTGACCGAATGGTTTTTAGAAATGTTCTTGTAAAATATCCAATGAACATCCTGAGCACATCAGAAAATGTCTAGCTCCAACGGTTTAGAAGATACAGCTATGTCGGAAGTAGCACTTTCGATAAAAAGGGCGTGGTTATATAAAAAGGGCAAGGTCAATTTAAAAAAGGCGTGGTCATTTCTGGGCTGTTCACACCGGATAGAGATTTTGGCACACATCCCAAGTTGTTCATTGGGGTCATATCAGCCTAGAACAGTTGAGTTATCCTCTCCTAAATAATGTGCATACATGTCTGAGCCAGGTCCTAAATTACGGGGGATAAATAAGAGACCGTTTAAATCTGATTAAGGTCATTTTGGTAGCCATTTTGGATTTGGGCGGACAAATCGTGGGTAGCCACAAGTTAATTTCAAAAGGCTTAGGTTCAGAACGCCACAATGAAACCAACTTTAGTGAACTTTAACAGGACAAAACGAAGATGTACTTAAAATTTAAAGGTAGTATACACCATTGGTAATTGCTTGAATTATCATGAATGGGTAGATTTGGGGGGTTGTATTTCATAGTAAATATCGTTTAACTGACTTTTCCGAAGTTTTACAATCATGGATGCCGGGAAAAGCACGAAAAAACAGCGTTTGTTTTCAACCGGGGTCGAGCCGTTATTCTTATGTTATCTTTGTTTTTTCGCGATCGCCGTCCGGCGATCGCGAATTTGTCTATATAAAATTTATTTTTTTAGAATAATTACAGGATATCTAGCGCAATCCTTTTGCTGAATGCCTAGAATCATTATTTACTTTGAACTGAGTAAGACATTTCTTAATAATTCGGTAGTAAATATTTTTGATATCTGCAAATGGTGTATACTACCTTTAAGTAAGATGCTTTTGATGGCCATTTTTGCAGCCCTTTTGGCAGCCATTTTGACAGCCATCTTGGATTAGACGATAAATCTTGGGTATTCCCCAGACTAATCTTAAAGGCCTCGGGATTAGAATGACGGAATCACTGAAAAAACTCTGACAGAAAAAAAATAGAAGCAGTATAAACCTGATTAGGGTAATTTTGGCAGCCATTTTAGATTTTGGCGGCCATCTTGGATTTGAGGCCAAATTCTGGGTGGCTCTGGAGCTAAATTCAATGGGTGTACATTCAAGATGACAGAATCACACACAAAACCGTTGATATTAAACGTAATTAGCAGTATATTTTATGTAGTTTTGGCAGCCATTTCAGATTTTGGCGGCCATCTTGGATTTGAGTTCAAATTCTGGGTGGCTCTGGAGCCAAATTCAATGGGTGTACATTCAAGATGACAGAATCACACAAAAAACGTTGATATTAAACGTAATTAGCAGTATATATGTATTTTATGTAATTTTGGCAGCCATTTTAGATTTTGGCGGCCATCTTGGATTTGAGGCCAAATTCTGGGTGGCTCTGGAGCTAAATTCAATGGGTGTACATTCAAGATGACAGGATCACTAAAAAAAACGTTGATATTAAACGTAATTAGCAGTATATACGTAATTTATGTAATTTTAGCGGCCATTTTGGATTTTGGCGGCCATTTTGAATTAGTGTCAAAAATCAGGGTGGCCCCCAAGCTAATATCAAATGGTTGAGGTTCAGGATGATGAAACCGTTGAGAAAACCTTGACAGGAAAAACCCTTAGTTTGTCCTGGTCTGGGCCCTGTCTATAAAGCTCAGTTTTCTCTAAGGGTGCACTTTCCAAATTGAAGGGGACATTTCTACGCGAGCGCATTAGGCAGCATGAAATGTCCCCCCCCCCCCCCCCCACTATTTTTTTTGGGTTTTGAAGATTGTGTAATTATAGCCTATAGGATCAACTCCCTGGTTTTTGAGCTTCAATCTGATTCTGAGGGCAGACTTCATAAAATTGGTCCTAATTGCCCTAGAACGTGGAGGGATGCCATTTGTAAAATGGCTGCTTAAATTAAGGCTCGGAAAGTATTATTTTTCGGGAGGTCATTTTGTGTGTGTGTGAATATTAAAGAATGTAATTGGCTAACCCACCAACAATTGAAAAGAAATGGAAAGATAAAGGCCAATACAATAATCTGATTGTTGTTGTTTGAGAAACCCCAGTGATGTCGGTGTGCATGAAACTTGGTCATGAACGTTGTTGATTTTACACTGTTTTCAATGGGGCTTAAATTAGGCAAGTGCACCCCTAAATCTAAATACAATGAGGTCAGCGCCATGTCAAAGTTCAATCACATCGCCGGCATCCTTCAGCGACTATAGTCGCTGAGGCTTCAGCGACAACTATAAACCATTTGCATCGGACGATTGTTCGTCAATTTCTCAGTCGCGCGACCGACTATAATAATAACTTTTAAGCCAAATAAGGCTTCAAAGAATGTATTAACCTCGAGACAGATTGGTATGCCGGGATCTAGACCAATGTCCGTTTCCCACGCCACATGGAGGTCACTGGGGAATGGGGACGCTATTTGCACTGCGGCGCGTGAGGGCGCAAGATAAGATACTGTCAGTGTTAAGTCTGGTTTCGTCATGGCCGGACGTGCTCGTCTAAGCTTCGCGGCCGGACCGCGCCGATAGCCAGCCTTGGGCCGTGTTTTACACCGCGGCATGGCAGCAACCTAGGATTCAAGAGGGGTCATTTTTGGGAAGGTTTTGTTATCCCAGTAAAAGTCAATCGCACTTGTGTTTGCGAGTTTGGACATTTGTGCTAGTTTGAAGACCCTTTCTTGAATTGTATGGAGAATTGAGGTAGGATCAAACCACTTTTTAATTTATTTTGTTGGTGCAGCTCAAAACTGAAGGAGCCCCCCCTTGAAAAGGGGCGTGTCGATTTGGTTTAGGGAGCCGTGCTCTGAGACAATTGTATTCCCATAGAAGTGCAGGTATTATTGTTTTACCTCACGTTTTGCGTTTGCTTCGGCAGAGTTTAGAATATGTCTCCAGGGTGCGCCAGCATATAGGTTTGAACGCTTGCTATGCTTAGCGGTATAGAGTCTTCGTACTGAAGGCAACCTTTGCACGGTTGGGAGTGGCTGCACTGATGCATGACAATGGAATGTGAGAGCGCCACAATGGTCTATGCAAAAGGCTGGCCTATTTGTTTAACAATTAGGGCCAGGAATGCAGGGTTTAATATCGTGTCCAAATGAAGTTATGTTATTCAGGCTACTTAATGTTTGCATACGTTTTCAGCAATAAATGTTCAACAACAACAAAAAGACAGATGAAGACATTGTTCACCAGTAGAGGTATATCTCTTATCGCATTTAAAAATTCACTTTTGTATTGAATTCATATAATGCATTTTTACGTAGAATTCGCCGTGCGATTAAATCAGGTGTATAGTATATTGCAGTATATGCTGGTGTAGAGGCAGCCGCCCTATAGCACGCACGCATGTTCTCCGCATTCAAATGTCGTACAGTGCTCTTAGTGTAACCAGTGTAATCTTCGTTGATTGCTCTATTTCGGGGGTGTTTTTCTACAGATCTGATTTTCTGGTTTAATTGAGGCCTTTATAAACCTCTACCCCGCTAATTATAGGTTGAGTTTTATTAGAAGTCTGTGTTGCAATAATATATTTCCGCTGCATATCTGTAGGAAAGCCCGTATTATCTAAATGTTGGGACTTCGGTGCTAATTCATACAATGGGAATGAAATATCGTAGAGCCTGATGGGTGCTTTCGCATCGTATGGCCAGTCAGAATGCAGCGTAGTCTTTATAATGAGGTGCGCAGCGATGTATTGAGCAGGTTGGCGGCTCACATAGCCGCAAAAATGCGAAGGAGTGCCCCGCAGTATAGTAATGTTCCTTTTGGCAGTGGTGTTGGGCCAACATGGTGACTCTGACTGTTTCGGGATATTAAAAAAATATATATATATTATAATTTCAATATAATTATAATGCATACTCGTACCTATTGTTATATTACTGTGCTTTATGCTCACGTTTTGCATGTGATGTTTGTTTTAGATAGTCAGAGTGCCACATGTTCTGGTTGGGCGCCTTTGCTCTGCTCTGGTATGGGGCAGTGGTTCTGACATGTGTTTCGCCTTTGAGTTTAGTACAGCAACGCAGGTTTGGTCGGGGTGTTAGATCGTTTTAACCTTTGAGGTCAGTACACTTTTAATGATGCATTTATGTGCTTTTTGCGCGGCATTATTTTTGTGAGCCTGCTTTCGGATTAGACGACATTTTGAGTGTTCCTAATTGTTTTAGGTAACTAAAAAAGAACCACACATTTTGAAGATAGGTAACTAAATCACATATCTTGTCGCCAAGCCGGCTCAGTATGCTGCTCAACTCTGTTGATGAAAACTTGATAAGTCTCTCTAAACAATAAGACGATACTAGTATTTTTAGCCCTTTTGTTGCAAGCAATCGTCGTTCAAAATCAAAAAAAAATTAAAAATCAAAAAAAAAAAAAATCCAGTTTGAAATTGAAGCTTTTGGTTTTATTAGAGTCCAAGAACACTGCCGGTTATGTCAGCATGTCTTCACTGACTATAAATGCCTCCTTCGACGGTGGCGGATCCGTTTCAATCATAATTGTAAAATTTAACCCGTGTGTAAAATATGTTTGTATATAATAATGCGATGCAACCTTTTTCAAATTTTGGGGAGGAAGCTAATTTAAGCGCTATTTAAGCAGAAACTTATTCAAGCCTTGCTTATAGGGGTTTAACCTGGGAGAAACAACCAAGGGGCATGTTTGTTTCAGGTCATTCCGCACAATATTATTGTGACCTAAGTCACAGAAAAGCCGGCATGCGTAATCGCCATGGTCCGTCCCAGGACAGTGCCAAGATCCCGTATTTTGCATAGTAAAAGTGATCAGGCCCGCTCTGGGCAAACCTTATACGTTCTAATTACAAGGTAGTTCTCCATTTAAGTCAAGTTCATGTATATGGAATCCGCAAAAATTGTACAATTTAAAAGGGTTCTTGATCATCTCGGGGTACCCGGATCAGTATATGATATGAACCGTGTAGTTTGTGAGCACCCTATAGCAATATTCGTCTTAGTACCGGATTTGTTAGCCTTATTATGGATCTTCGATAAAAGATAACAATTATTGTGGGCAATTAACTTCTTTGAGGACCAGGGCCGATTTGATTATTTGATCGATTGAGAGTTTGGCCGCTGCTGTTTGGTCACCGCTGTTATATATAATACAACCCCGATAAGTTATGGCTGTCATTGCCTTGCTTTTCATTTACAATCTCGTTTCGGTCGGAGATGAAATACTGCTATCTCACTATACGAGAGTCGTTTTCAAATTCAACTTCTGAGGTCGAAGGCCATCTGGGGTCAAGTTTTAAAATGGGCCGGAGTTTAAAACCCTTTTTCATTTGAAAACTTGGAGTCCCGATTTCAATCTAATGTGGCATGTATGTGTTGAGCCTTGGTGTTTGTGTCAAAGGTGAGGTGTTGAGGTCAAAGTAATTTAAGGTCAGTGGTAACAATGTAATTGTAACAATGTTCTTATTTGGGTTTTATCACAGTCACCTGACTAATACTGTATATTGACAAAGACGGTTATGGAAGGAATACCAGGGACAAAAAATATAAAAATAAAAAAAAATTAAAAATTAAAAAAAAGAGACAAGGCTGAAGACGGAGGGGCAATCTAAGTTCACAAAATGGCATGGCACTACATCAGACGGCTCGGGCTATAGCGAGATGAACATTTAGTGAATAGGCTTTTCTCCCGCTGTGGTTCGGAATAAAAAATAATGGGAGTTTGCATGTTAGGATGGTTTTAATAGTTCCAGGTACGGTTTTTCCGACTTAATTGAAAAGCGATTCAGGTACGTGGTCGGAGAACCCTTGGTAAGTGCTCCATATTTCCGGTCAGGCCTCCGGATTCCAAGCAAATAGTCTGAGTATGTCAACAAGTCCAACATTACCCTCACCAGCACAGGTTTAAACAACTGTAATTGTTTTGCACCCTTAAGATCCTTCCCCAGGAAAAGGTTTTTAACCTCGCAATATGTTAAGCGCGGAGGGTTTTGTTCTGTACCATCTGAAATTCTCATTTTCGGTTTGGGGGCTGTAGTGTGTTACGGCTCGTAGATGTTGGTAGCGTTATTGGTTTTCAAAATATCAGTTGGTCGTTCGCGCCCTATTAGCTCGGCGTATCAGATTTAATCATGATTGTCCATAGTGAAGAGCTATAATGCATTCTTGTTGGCAGCATTCGTGTTTTAGGACGAGCCTAAACAAAGGGGGGCCTTGACATTCAAACAAAACGGGGAGTGGACCCTCAAATGAGTCGTAGCGCCTTGAGCGGCGTGTGTACTACTTAGGCGAATGGCAGCTTCGCGGCACGTTTCTTACTGCTGGCTGGCTTACGACTGCAGTCTTTTGAACGCATTTACGCGTGGAAATGACGCGCATTGTTGTTTAGCATCAGGTTTATCAGTCGCTGACCCTTTTGGTGGCGCGTATAATGCAAGAAGGTGTGACCGACTTCTGTCTGTGCAGTTGTACTAAAAATGCTAGCTAAAACGCACAATTTTACGCTAGACTAGCGTGGGTACTTCTACTTCTACGTTAATAATGGACAGTGCGTCCAACTGGATATCTCGTCAATTTGCTTGTCGTGCACGGTGCGGACCAGTGTAGATAATACTCATTTACATAGTGTGGGTGTAGGTGCATATATTTACAGTGAAATCTGGACTTTGTTTAGAAAGCCACATTGAGCTATCCAGTCCTGAATGCTCAAGACTGGGTGATGCATGTACTGTGACTGGGATGGAATTCCTAAGTGGGATTGTGCTGGGCATTAACGAATACCTGAATGCATCTATCCGGGTTTGATAGGGTAAGCAACTGTATGCCGAGGATCTTCTAGAAGTTGTGTGGCTAGGGATTGGAAAATGTGTATGTAGAACTACTGTGCACTGCAGTTTGCCAGACGGGGTCGAACTAGTGACTGATGGGCAGTGGTCTTGACTGACTGTGGTGTGTACTGCAGATTGCGACGCAGAAGACCTAGTATTCTGTTGGCCTTGGATGTTATGACGTCGTTGTGTTGATTCCATTTCATATTCTTGGTCATTGTTACCCCGAGATAAGGTGTTGACTCGGTCTGGTTAAGATCAGAGGGCGGGCCTGTGCCTAAGAAAGAACAGTGAATGGGTCCTGTGGGTTCAAATTGTAATCTAACATGGTTAAGATAGTAGGGTGCCGTGGCCTAGTCGATAAGAACACCAAACCCAAGCTCTGGTGTTTCTGTTCAGCAGAGTGTGGGTTCGAGTCCCAGTCGTGACACTTGTGTCCCATGAACAAGACACTTAACTATAATTGCTTCTCTCCACCCAGGGGTACAATGTGTACCTGTGAGGACAGAGATGGTTATTGTGATTGATTTAGCCTAGTAGCGCATATATTGCAGCACAGGCTGTATACTCCCCAGGGAGTCGAGAGGGTTTAAGGATTGAAAATTGCCCAGTGATCAGGGGTAATAATGTTGGACGCGCTTTGAGTTGCCCTTCGCGCGTGAAAAGCGCTATATAAATCCAAGATATTAGTATTATTATTATAATAAGTTAAGCAGCGGACGGGCCCTGCGTTTTGGATTTTAATCTAGTGTAGTTAAGATCAGAGGATGAGAGATAGTTATAAGTTACGCAGCAGACGCGCCCTGTGTGCTGTATTTAAATCTTACATATTGTTAAGATCAGACGATAAGAGAGAATATAAGTTATGCTGTGGTCAGGTTCTGTGTGTTGAACTTAAATCTAGCAATGGTTAAGATCAAAGCATAAGAGAGAATAGAAGTAACACAGTGAATGGGCCATGCGTGTCGGAATGTAAATCTAACATTGTTAAGATTACAGAATAAGAGGTAAAAGAAGTTGCGCAGTGGATGGGCCCTGCGTGTTAAATTTAAATCCAACAATGTTAAGATCATAGGTTAAGATAGAATATAAGTTCCGCAGTGCTCGGGCCCGGTGTGTTGAATTTTAAATATAACAATGTTAAGATCATAGGATAAGAGAGAATATAAATTCTGCAGTGGGTAGGCCCTGCATCTTGAATTTAAAACTAACATTGTTAAGATCAGAGGATATGAGAGAACAACAGTTACGCAGGGGACGAGCCCTGCGTGATGAATGTTTATCTTACATGGATATCATCAGAGGATAAGAGAACATAGAAGTGACGCAGTGGACAGGCCCTGTGTGCTGAATTTTTAATCTAACATGTTTATTTCCGCGTGAGAGGCAATAGAAATTCCGCGTGGACGGGCCCTGCGTGTTAAATTTGAATGTAATTAAGATCAGAGGATGGGCTTCTGCATTTGAGATATAAGGAGTTCCGCCGTGGAAGGGCCCTGCGTTTTCAATTTGAATTTAACTGATTAAGATCAGAGGACGGGCCTCTGCATTTGAGACAAATAGAAGTTCCGCAGTGGATTAGGCCCTGCGTCTTAAAGGTGGTATACACTATTGGTAAATGCTTGAATTATCATGAATGGGCGAATTTGGAAGGTTGTATTTTATAGTAAATATCTTTAAACTGGCCTGTCCGAAGTTTTACAGTCATAAATGCCGAGAAAAGCACGAAAAACAGCGTCTGTTTTCATCCGGCGTCGAGCTGTTATTCTTATGTTATTTGTGTTTTTTCGCGATCAATTTGCTGGACGCCTAGATCTTTATTTACTTTCAGATGAGTAAGATATTTCTTAACAATTCGGTAGTAAATGTTTTTTTCTCTCCATATCTGCAAATGGTGTATCCTACATTTACATTTTAATGTAGCTGATTAAATCAGAGGACGTGCCTCTGCATGAGAGACAAAAGTAGTTCCGCAGTGAATAGGCCGTGCGTGTTAAATTCGTATGTATCGGTTTAAGATCAGAGGACGGGCCTCTGCATGAGAGACAAAAGTAGTTCCGCAGTGGATAGGCCTTGTGTGTTAAATTCGACCTTGTATCGGATTAAGATCAGAGGACGGGCCTATACATGAGAGACAAAAGAAGTTCCGCAATAGATAGGCCACGCGTGTTAAATTTGAATGTAACTAATTAATTATTCTGAAATTATTCTCATGTAGGGACATGAGAGACAAAATAAGTCTCGCAGTGGATATGCCCTGCGTGTTAAATTTTGAATTTAACTGATTAAGATCAGAGGACGGGCCTCTGCATTTGAGACAAATAGAAGTACCGCAGTGGATAGGCACTGCGTGTTAAATTTTGAATTTAACTGATATGATCAGAGGACGGGCCTCCGTATTTGAGACAAATGGAAGTTCCGCAGTGGATAGGCCCTGCGTGTTAAATTTGAATTTAACTGATTAACCCTAACCCCCTAGGGCAGGCCTTACTCTGGGCCGGTTAAAGAACTGAGTACTACAGAATATTACTTAGTATTTTGTAGCTCTGTTCCTTTCTCTACAGTCTCTCCGTGACTGATGATTGGGTGTGTATGTCAAATTACAGATACTGCCAACCACAAAATACTAATAGTGGTAATACAGGTCAGTAATGTTAAATTCGTATGTATCGGATTAAGATCAGAGGACGGGCCTCTGCATGAGAGACAAAAGTAGTTCCGCAGTGGATAGGCCTTGTGTGTTATATTCGACCCGGCCGTGTATCGGATTAAGATCAGAGGACGGGCCTATACATGAGAGACAAAAGAAGTTCCGCAATAGATAGGCCACGCGTGTTAAATTTGAATGTAACTAATTAATTATTCTGAAATTATTCTCATGTAGGGACATGAGAGACAAAATAAGTCTCGCAGTGGATATGCCCTGCGTGTTAAATTTTGAATTTAACTGATTAAGATCAGAGGACGGGCCTCTGCATTTGAGACAAATAGAAGTACCGCAGTGGATAGGCACTGCGTGTTAAATTTTGAATTTAACTGATATGATCAGAGGACGGGCCTCCGTATTTGAGACAAATGGAAGTTCCGCAGCGGATAGGCCCTGCGTGTTAAATTTGAATTTAACTGATTAACCCTAACCCCCTAGGGCAGGCCTTACTCTGGGCCGGTTAAAGAACTGAGTACTACAGAATATTACTTAGTATTTTGTAGCTCTGTTCCTTTCTCTACAGTCTCTCCGTGACTGATGATTGGGTATGTATGTCAAATTACAGAAACTGCCAACCACAAAATACTAATAGTGGTATTACAGGTCAGTAATACTTACCTGGCAAAAAATGCAGTAGTCCAGCCTTGACCCATTGCCGTGTCCCAAGTGACAATCTTTGCTGCAGAGGTTAGAACACTCCACGCAGTATACATGGGCCATGAACACTCAGCAAGCAGAGGGACCCAATGCTTAGTACTATGAGTGCAATTAGGGGTGTACATGTACCAAATACTAAAAATTACTATAGGCATTGTACACAGGTAGGTGAGAGTTCTGCATACTACATTTTACTGCTAGTAGTCAAAAGCAGCATTAGGTAGGGTTAGCGTTAAGATCAGAGGACTGGCCTCTGCATTTGAGGCAAATAGAAGTTCCACAGTGGATAGGCCCTGCGTGTTACATTTAAATGTATCTGATTAAGATCACAGTATGGGCCTCTGCATGGGAGACAATAGAAGTTCCGCCGTGGACGGGCCCCGCGTGTTAAATTTTAAATTTAACCGATTAAGATCAGAGGATGGGCCTCTGCGTGAGAGGCAATAGAAGTTCCGCAGTGGATAGGCCCTGCGTGTTACATTTGAATGTAACTAATTAAGTTCAGAGGACGGGCCTCTGCATGAGTGACATAAACAAGTTTCGGCCAATCCTTGTCTATTTTTTATTTTGTGGTCATCTTTATTCCACTTCCTAAAAGTCCTATTTTGGGATCGGAACTTTTGCCTAAAGACCTCAAAAGAATTATAAAAAAGGAATAAGCGGCACGTAAAGTAGTTGCCATAATAACCAGATTGGCCTAAATTGTTTTTAATCGAAATGTTCTTTTGTTTTTCCTTTCTGTTTCCTAAATGACGTTTAATGATTGATCGAAGTCACATTTTTTCTTCACAGATCCTAAGAACCATTTCGATGGTGAAAAGCTATGTTGTTGTTTCCACGGTCGCCTGGTCGACTGGTCTGCAACTGTCCATCGGTGCAGCTGTTCTGCAACACTGCCCGTTTCCAACTCATAGATGAATCCAATCGAACATGCATGGACATTGTGGGGGCCAGTAGCCCTGTATCCCTGTAATAAATTAACGTCTCATGGTCTTCCTCAGAATGAAACAACCTTTTCTTTGTATTGTTATCTGTTTGTGTGTGAAAAAGTGCCTGAGGAAAGTGGTAATGGCAATAATTACAATAAAATAGATATTAACTGTACACAGTTGCATGCATGCAATTCGGCGTCGAGAAAAGTCCCACACGCAGCACTTCTGTTTGTTGTTGTCCTGCGCATATTTGCGGACTTGTGAAGCTCATCTGCAAAATTAATTTATTAACTAAATGAACAGCGTTAAAGGTAGGGGGCGGTCTTGTAGGTTCATTCAGGACGCATTTCCCAGTTCCGCGCTATTTTTCTTCCCGTGCTCGCAAGTTGGCGTCTGCAAGTCTGTCGAGATGTTCCCGAAAGCGAGGGCGGAGTTCTAAGCGAGGAGTGACGACACGAGACCCCATAATATTATACCCGTCATTAACGCTCCTTGACACCGTGGAGCATGGAAAATGTACATGTATGTTTAAGATATCTTGAAGGTCGCAATTGCGCCGGATGGTTCGAACTGTCGCTCATTAGGTAGTATTCCGCGCCCTAATAACTCTCGGCTTTTGATGCCTCGGTATGTTGGGCTATCCGCCCTCTGCCCACTTACAGTGTCAAACTGCAACGCGCTACTCGCAAATGTCGGATATTCTAACTCGGGTGCTGGTCCGTCAGAACCTGCCTCCGCCGTTCTGGTTAGCATCGATAGTCTGAATGGCTACGCGCGCCCCCGTCTACAAGGGGCGGCTTTCAAATACAAGTTGGTTTTCATTGCACGCATTTCCACCGCGTCTGTCGAATAATACGTTAGCAGTTACGGCAAACGCCATCAGATAGGCGTGGACTTCCCGGCTTTACCGGATGGATTGCGGCGTCGCGTTGTGCGTGTAGCGTCGTGCGGGTGGCGTCGTGCGGGTGGCGTCGTGCGAGTGGTGTTGTGCGGACGGCGTCATGTAGGCGGCGTCGTGCGCGTGACGCGTTGCGACGCGGTACGGGCCACGCGGTACGGGTGAGGTACGGGTGAGGTATGGGTGAGGTATGGGTGGTATTTGGGGCGAGATATTGTGGGAATGGGTAAGGCTTCGTGGTCCCGGTCCGGAGCGAAGAATCTCCCCATATCTAAATCTCTAGTATAGATTCTGGGGCCCGAACAAAGCAGCAGTGCAAATAGAGTACTATTTGCACTGCGGCGCGTGAGGGCGCAAGATAAGATACTGTCAGTGTTAAGTCTGGTTGAGGCAAGGATGAACGGTAAGGTGTAGCCGGTAGGTACAAGTAAAACTGTATGTGTACTTCAAAAAATCTGGACCCAGACTCGAGTGGACAGCAGCTGTTACTTACACTTTTTTTTTTCTCCCCCTCTTTCACCGCCTTACCACCCCATGTTGGTTTATTCGGGCTCCGGTTTCTTCACTCGAATCTCCCCATATCTAAATCTCTAGTATAGATTCTGGGGCCCGAACAAAGCAGCAGTGCAAATAGAGTACTATTTTTATGGCCCTGTGGTTAAAACAGACAAGGCCTGGTATACCGCTGTCAACTAATTTCCCGGACAAACCAATTGCACCGATAGGTCTGTCGTGAACCCAATAAATAAAGCAAAGGGGAAACAGTTTTAAATTCGGTAACAAAATATATATATTTAATTAAAGAGAATAGTTCGATTTAATTGTAAGGAATTAAATTATTTACAAAATGTACAACATTAGGCAAGGTTAAACGGAGGGATATGCTCAAAGTAATAAGTAATTAGATCAGTATTTCCCTCAAACAAACGAATTAAGTGAAACTCTATGAAACGTAACAGAAATGTAACAGAATTCAACTCGGATAAATTATATCGGAGAAAACTTTTCGAATCAAAATAGAAGTAAACGGGTTAATAAGCAAAATAATTAGCAAGCAAGCAAGCCCTCACACCAGCAAATGAATTATACAAATCAAATCTTTAAATATGACCAAACTGGTAAATGAAAGCAAAGTAAATTAAAAGTCAACGACTTTTCAGCAAAATAAAATCAACTTTTTAAACGCCACTACATCAGAGCATGGCTTCAAAGCAACTCGGAATATTCAGTTTGGACCTTCGCAACCTGCCCTCATTGATCGGCTCGTAGGTGTATCAGCCCGACGATCGTCCTTGACGCCGTCATTGTCCGATGGGTTGTGGGCACCCCTGCCGTCGACTGGACGCAGTTTCACGGGGAATTGGGGGGTTGTTCAAACCAGAGGAAAATGGTTATCTATAAAATATTAAAATAACCCAAAACAGTACAAACTGATGTTCTTTATAAAACGTATGTAAATACAAATAAATCAACACAAGTACTTTTAAGTTGCAAAAATATCAACCCGTTTGAATCATCAACACTTAAATACAACTTACGGTATTTCTGGAGAAAAGCTGACGCTGTGTGTCGCCTGGTCAAACTACGATAAGAGTGTTGAAGTCGTCGTACCTTGGTACAGTACGAACAGTGGCTCGCGGCCTCAACGTTTTGGTTGGCCGGCCCTGTACCTGCGGTGGCTGTACCCACACGCCTGTTGGTTAGGGGCGGCGGCAACGCAACAGTATGTCACAAACTTAGACACCTTTCTCTCTCTCTCTCAGGACGCACAATTCTCGACTAACCCATAATCACCATACATGTCTAACTTATACTGTCAAAACTAATTAGCATACGCATTTCACATCTGCGTTCCACATTTTCAAAAGCGTCCTACAAATAAATTACCATAACAAATAGAACCGCAAAATACCATAACCATTGTCCATAAGGGTATATTGTTACGTATTGTAGAATAAAGGTTACGAACATAATAAACAAACTTTGGAGGTGAACGTATTACGTAACGAGCAAAGTACGATAAGTTAGGTCGATATGTGCGGGGTTAAACAAATACAATAATTATATATTATTATTATTATTATTATTATTATTATTATTATTTATTATTTATTATATATGAGAGGAATAGAAAATTACACACGAAACCATAAACATTCATAAAAATCAGGCATAAAAATGGAAACGATTTGACAACCGCCATAATCTTGACGACTGGTCAGCGATCACAGTTTAGCCAGGAGGTCGTTTGTTTGCTATTCAGCAGAGTAGATATAGGTTCTTGTATTAACTTCGAAGTTTCGAAGTTCTACATACATTTTTCACAGTAAGAATAATCGTGTTTCGCAGTTCGTCGACCGTAGCCAAATCTCAATTTTCGAGTTTAGAGTTTTTCACGCTCTTGTCGAGGTCAATTAACTGACCCGCATCCTACCTCCATGCCGAAAACAATGCCTAAATCCAAGAAGACAGCGGTTGCATCTACATCTGGACACGCTTCGGAGGGGAGAAAGCCACGCGGACGACCCCGTTCGTCTCGGTCTAATCAAAACCTGGAGGCTGGTGTTGGATCAACACGACCGGTGCCAGCTGTGGAGACGACGCCGGCTGTTGTCGTGCCCACATACCCCAACCGACCGCCGGGGTTCGCTGCCCCTCGCCCTGACGCTGCCGCCCCCGTACCTGACACTGCCGCCCCCGTACCTGACGCTGCCACCCCCGTACCTGGAAGCCTACGGAATGCTGCTGCACCGCTCATAACTTCGGAGTTTGGTGAGTCCACCGTTAATAATATCGTTCAGATGCCGGTAAATTTACCACCCGCTCCCAACGTGATTTCCGTTACCTGTCCCAATACGGCCAATGATAACACTCATTTCTCTAGTCTTGTGCCTGTTCAAGACTACACAGCGCTGACTAGCGTTTGTGAAGATCTGGGGATGGGGGTTCCTAAACATATTCAGGACAAAATTTGGAATGGGGAGTTTGTTGAATTTGGTTCTCTATTGCGGCCGGGCCATAGCGATACTGGCACCCCAAATGATTGCGTGTTTATGGTCGGCTCGCCCGATTCACCCGCTTGGCAAATTCGCCCCCACGCTGCCCAAAATGTGCGTATAACGTCCATTGAGCAATGGACCTCGGCATTCTTGATTTTTGCGTCGATCTATTTGATGCGTCATGGAAATCGTGCTAGGCAACTTCTGAAGTTTGCAGATACTATCCGCTCGGCCGCATTTCGTCGCGTAGGTTTTGGCTGGCGCGATTATGATATTCAATTTCGCCTGCGACAAGCGCGCCTGCCGCTCCTGGGCCAGCATCGATGCTGAATTGTGGCTCACGCTAGTGGGTGCCCCGACCCAGACTAATTTTCGTCCCTTTCCCAATACCACCTCATAGCAGCGCGTATCTGGATATTCCAGTGCCGGAGCGGGTCGTCCCGCACAAACCCAGCGAGCCGCTGCTATATAGCGGTATCTGTTTTGCCTTCAACCGCGGCCAATGTTTCCGGGCTGGGTGTCGATTTGCCCACAAGTGCTCCGCTTGTTTGTCCCTTGGCAACTCGGCCGACAATTGCCGAGGTAATTCCCGCACCGCACGGGGTGCAGCCAACCCAACCACTATTGCCAACCCCAGTAAACCTAACTAGTATGCGCCCGTTTCTCAACACATACCCAGACCGACAGGATGCGCATATATTGGTAGATTGTTTTACTTTTGGTTTTCGATTGGGATATTCCGGACCGCGTGTTAGTTCTTCTGCCCGGATTTTTGTATCCGTCCGTGAAAATCAGGCATTGTTACATGACAAAATTGCCCGCGAGGTGCAGTTGGACCGTGTTGCCGGTCCTTATTTAACCCCTCCTTTGCCCAATTTACGCTGTTCCCCAATCGGTCTGGTACCTAAACAAACCCCAGGTCAATTTCGTTTGATTCACAATCTGTCATCTCCTATAGGTGACTCCGTCAACGATTACATTGACCCGTCTATTGCGACTGTTAGTTACACAAGTTTCGATGATGCTGTTACTTTGGTTTCTAGTTTTGGTCCCGGTGCCCATATGGCCAAATCAGATATAAAATCGGCATTTCGCTTACTACCAGTTCACCCGGATGACTTTGATTTGTTAGGGTTTTACTTTAATGGGTCATATTACTATGATAAGTGCATGCCTATGGGCTGTTCAATATCATGTGTAACCTTTGAGAGATTTAGCACCTTTCTTGAATATTGTTCCCGCAAAGTAGCAGCCACTGATAATATCCTTCACTACCTTGACAATTTCTTTTTCGTCGGGAGTACAAATTCCGATGAATGCGCACGCGCCCTTAACTCCTTTACAGTAGTTTGTACGAAGTTTGGGGTTCCCTTAGCGGTGGACAAAACCGAGGGGCCGACCACTCATATCACTTTCCTAGGCTTAGCAATCGACACTATCGCGCAGGAGATTCAAGTCCCATCGGAAAAAATTGTTTCGATCATTGCAAAACTAGATAATGCATTGAGTAGACAGAAACTTACGCTTCAGTCATTGTTGGGGAGTTTGAATTTTATCTGTAAGGCCGTTCGCCCAGGCCGCGCGTTTTTGCGTCGTTTGTTTGACTTAACAAGTGGCGTTCAAAGACCACATCATCGTGTCCGTATTTCATCGGGGGCACGAGCTGACATGTTTGCATGGAAGCAGTTTTTGACACATTTTAACGGTTCAGTCATATTCCCCGACCAAGTTTGGCACTCGAGCGATAATCTGCATTTGTACACGGACGCTTCATCAGAGATAGGTTTTGGTGCATTCTTTGGTGGTAATTGGACACACGGACGATGGCCCTTGTCAGTGCGTTCCATGAAGTTATCCATTGCTTTCCTCGAGCTTTTCCCCATTGTAATAGCGCTGCGGGTATGGGGACTGCCATTAAGGAATAAGCGGGTAGTATTCTAGTCTGATAACGCGGCAGTCGTGGCCATAATCAATCGGCAAACTTCCCGCTGTCCCAAGATAATGAAATTGGTCCGCATGCTTGTTGTGTGTTGTTTAGATTTGAATATTCATTTCAAAGCACGGCACGTTCCCGGCATTGATAACGGTATTGCCGATGCTCTTTCCCGCTTTCAGATGACTAGGTTCCGGCAGCTAGCGCCCGGTGCATCTCCCATTATCACTTCCTTGCCTGCCGACCTTTGGTGCAATTTCATATAAACATGCCGGTGTTTATAAAGAGATTATGTCGCCCCCCGTACGCATTCGGTTACCGGCGCGCTTAGCAATTATTCCCCCTACCCACCCACTTCTTGCCCACTTTTGATGAATATAGTTTGTACACTTCATTGTTCTTTCTAGTGAGTAATTTGATTATTTCCTATATATATTATGTGCGCCTACTATTTAGTCGTTTTTGTGTGTTTTCTTCCTTTCACGAGCCATGGTGCTACGGGCGCACAAGCCTTTAATGTGGATTATGGGTGACGTTGTCGTCATTGGACCTGCCGAATTGACGTTATTACCACGCATTGAGAAGCTCTGCACGCATTAGCAACGTCCAGTGGCTACACCTGGGAGATACAGCCATCGAACCGGACTATAACATTTATTGTCGGCTCTAATGACCCGGGAGTTATTGCCGCACACACGCAGAACTGATGAATGCTACCTGAATCACTATTAATAATTTGTGCCACTTCTCTCATGCTTTTATTATTTGACAACATTTGGGCCTAATTGGCGGCGGTCATGAATGACCGTTTGGCGGAATTGCATTCGGAACGCCGTCATAGGCCCCAATAACCTAACTTTACACCAACTTAAGCCATGCCAAGTATACGAATTTTAAGACCAAATGTAATGATAAATGTTTGCGGCTTTATGTTTAACCTTAATGGTAATTTACAGCTATGTTGAGGCGGCTGTGTTAACGGTACGTTTTTAGTTTTGCTATAGCGTTATCACTGTTATCGGGTTCTATGTTATTTTGGTAAATAACTAGAACATGATGGTGATGCGTTTTAATTTCGCGATCGGTATACTGGTAGTCTGGACATTATTATTGGGTTTACCGTAAAGTGCGGAAACATGATAATGTTGGCATCGCCATTATCGGGTTTGTGTTATTTTGGTAAATAACTAGAACATGATGGTGATGCGTTTTAATTTCGCGATCGGTGCACTGGTAGTCTGGACATTATTATTGGGTTTACCGTAAAGTGCGGAGACATGATAATGTTGGCATCGCCATTATCGGGTTTGTGTTATTTTGGTAAATAACAAGAACATGATGGTGATACGTTTTAATTATTGTTGGCATCCTGTTATTGGTTTTATGGTATTTTGGTAAATAACTGAAACATGAGAGTGATACTCGCGCACCGATCGGAAGCAAACTTATATACTAGGTAATATGCTATTGTAAATTCTTTCAAATAGGCACTTTGGGAGACAAATTAGCGATAGTTTTGATTCACTTGGGAGACAGTGGCACTTAGGGAGACATTTCAGTGTCTCCCTAAGTGTCTAGCTACCCCACAAAACGATATTTGGGAGTTATTTTTGCTCGGAGAAGACAGATTTGGGTCTAAATAGCATAAATATGAAATTTCGTGGAAAAAGCTCCAGGTAAAAACGGGTTAGGTTACAATAAAGATTGTGCACGACTCTATGGGATTGTCTCCCAAAGTGCCCATTTGGAGGTAATTAAAATACTGTTAGTTGGAAATAATAATAAGTTGTGAGATCAACCTGGCATTAAACTGCTTCGGCCTTACGATACAACGAGAAATTGAACTCCTTAGGCCAATGTACGAATATTTTGTCATGTGTCCTGTCGCATGGGGTAATAAACCAGGCTTTGCGATACTGGAGAGATTTGGCTCAGGGGTAGGCAGAGCGACAACGGTCTAGTATAGAATTGAGACGCGTCGGCAAGGTCCGCTGAAAAGCCATCAAGAGTTGGCGCAAACCGTTTAAGAGTTACCGGTCAAAGCGTACCAAGATATTCAGAAAAGCACGTGATCGCTTGGCAAAGGATCACTTCATTGTTATATGTAGTTATGCAACAATAAACAAAATACCATGACAAAGGAGTTCCAGGCGGCGTATTTTTGTGGCGGGTCTTGGAAAATTATCATAAATGGGTAGATCTAAGTCCCCGATGTCAAGATTATTTTTCGTAATTACATGTAATTATATTTCATGCACGCATGTGCATAAATAAGCTGGGATCTTCTCTCAATTTCTCCAGGATTTGTTTCATTTGTCAGGAAAAGTCTTTGAAATCGTCATTATGTATTACTTTCTAGTCTGTGTGGTTCTTGGGGTACAATGTTTTATTTTTTTAAATATATTTATATTTTGAAATATTTTCTTTCCTCACGAGTTTGGGGCTCCTTTCCCCACGAGTCTCTAGAGAATAACCAATCTTTTCGAGGTACATTTCACCATTATTGCGGGCGGAAATGCAGGCCTTGATTCAAAGCGCACGTGCATGAATTTAAATTTATTACGACATTGGTCTCATTATAGTTTTTACAATGATGACACGGTATAAGTACATTGTATTTTGAAAAACGGCTTTTTAGCTTAGTGGATAGCGAGTTGTTAGAAATTATCACAAGAAATCTGGTCCTAAATCCATCTATGCAAACTTTTCATTGACTAAGGCGCGATTTTTTGCGGCATAAAAAGCATGTTTCCCTGCATAAGAAGTTTCATATCTAGAGACGGACGAGGTAGCTCCCTGACATATGATGAATATTATGTGAAATAGTTGCAACCCAGTAAAGGTCAGTTTCGCCATTGCTTCCATTACTCAAGCTATAGTCACAAATCAGAGCAGCGACCGACCGATCAGTAGCCTGCTCGGTCGCTGTTGGAATTTAGGCATCGCCCAGCGTTTTTTGGAGAAGTCGAGCAGGCTGTAGAGCTCCAGCGATGCCTGGGCAGTGACCTGTCGATTTTCCGTCGGTCGCCGGTCGATTTTAGGTCAAAACTGGGCGAAATCGCGGAGCTTTTTCGTGCGGTGTCCCGGCAGTGACCGACCGGTGACCCTCTGATTGCCGGGCGGTCTCCCAAAGAAATTGCCCGGCGGCCGGCAGGTAATCGACGGGGCATCGACGGTAATTGTCAGCCATTATCGGCTAGACGTCGCGGTGAATGGAGCTGGCGCTGCTGGACGCCGACCGATTTTGAACTCGCCTCCCAGTGACCGATTGATCTCCCAGCGGCGACCGGGCGGCGACCGCTCGGCAGCCTCTGACCTAGCGGCTTCGATTTTTGACTAATGGAGCTCTCACACTCTGCCGTGTAGGCCTACCGTCCACCTGCCGGGCTATTAAAAAACAACAGAGTCCAGAACGTTGGGTTTTGAGCGAACTTGTCCCCGGCCGCAAAAAAAGAAATCATAAAATTAATCTTTTCACCGTTTCGTTGCCATCTTCTGACCGTTCTCACCGGGCGCATACCGGGTGTTGAACGTGCTTCTACCGTCTTCACCGCCCAGATTGACTTTTGTTGAAAATTTGGCCGTTTCCATACCGGGCCCATACCGGGTCTCGAACGTGTGCACCGGGTTTGCGGCAGCCACCTACCAGTCACTTAGCGTCCCCTCACCGCTCGGAGCGTCCTGTGAGCGAGTCCCCGGACTGCTGACGTCATGACACGACTGCCATAAATACCCCGATTTGAACGGCAACGGTCAGTCCGCTCTCCATTTTTCTTCAAGGAAACTCCACGACACTTCTCCTCATCTTTTGATCACATATTTACTGCATTATGACGCTACTGTGAAGGTAAGGACACGTTATGGACCCGTTATAGGACGTTATGGGAACGTCAAGGCGTTAACAGGATGTTACCCATGCGTTATACCCCAGTCACAATTGGCTTGCGATGGGTTTGCGATTAGTTTGCGGCGGATTTCTAGGCATTTTTGGCCGGGGCCCCACGGGACTCCTTGCGGCTGCCGGGTCATTTTTTGGCATCGGGCGGGCATCGAGTTACTTTTAACTCGGACTTAAAACCTGGTGCGGCGTTTCGCATCGCAAACTGATCGCCAATAAATCGGTCGATGCCTAGCCGATGTCCGGCAGGGCATCGCACACGTCGGGCGGGCGCCGAGCCACATTTTGGACAACCCAGACAATCAATATATCGGCCAGGCGCCGCCCACACGCCGGCCGGGTCCCGCCAGGCGTCCGGCCGACTTGGCGGTGCCTGGCCGGAAATCGGCCGGGGGCCAGACGGCGCCCTGCCGGCGCCCAGCCTGAAATCGGTCATGCATCAGCCGGGGCTCGCAGGGTAAAAAAGCGGCTCATCTACATCTACACACAGTTCATCACACAAGTTTCATAGTGCAAGTACTACATCTCTTCTTCAGCCACCAATGCAACAAGAACCAGGTTGTAGCGGTATAGCGTGCAAACGCCAACCTCTCCCTCAACCGGGCGACCTACACGCGCTGTGCAGGTGCCCGCAAACGTTGTGGAGGTATCAACGGCATTTTCTTATTTAATGGCCCTGTCACACCAGAACATTTTAGGCCAACGCGTGAGTAGCGTGTTGTAATTTTGGCAACACGCTGGCAAACGCTAACCAACGCTAGGCCAGCGTTAGCAACACGATGAGCGCGTTACTCACACGCTGGGACACGCTGTCATACGCTGAGGAAATTTTTTTTCTTCAAAATAGCTACAATTTCCAGCGTTTGCCAGCGTGTGACTGCACACGCTGGCGGCGCGTTTTAGATTCGTTACTCACGCGTCGAACACGCTAGGCGATCGTTATCAACCCGCTACTCACACGCTGGCGTACGCCGGCGTACGCTTGCGACACGCTGGTTATGGCCCTGCCACACCAGGACGTTTTAGGCCAATGCATGAGTAGCGCGTTAAAAATAGTTGATACGCTGGCAATTGCTGAACTTTCACAGAAAAAGTCAAGTGGAACCGTGATTTCAGCGTGTTCATACAGGTTGATAACGGGTTCATAGCGTATGCCGGCGCGTAAGTAGCGTGTGAGGAACGCGCTCAGCGTGTAATGAACGCATCACTGATTTATATAAAAAATACGACAGCGGGTCGCCAGCGTGAGAGTAGTGGGTTGGTAACGATCGTCTAGCGCGTTCGACGCGTAAGTAACGGCCTTCTTGCGCGCCGCTAGCGTGTGCAGTCACACGCTGGCAAACGCTCAATTTTTTTAGGTATGTTGAAAAACGTATTTTTGTCTCAGCGTGTGACAGCGTGTTCCAGCGTGTGGGTAACGCGCTCAGCGCGTTGCGAACGCTGGCCTAGCGTTGGTCAGCGTTTACCCGCGTGTTGCCGAAATTTCAACACGTTGGCCTAAAACGTTCTGGTGTGACAGGGCCATTACTGTAGTAGCGCGTCATCTTTTTGTACAACTAATCATGTGTTCGTTGCCGTACGCTGGTGCGCGTTGGACCGCGCTACTCACGCGCTGGGCAGTCGTTCATCAGTCGTCGAGCGCGTTACTAACGCGTTATTCACGCGCTGGCGAACGCTATGAACCCGTTATTAACGCGTTATGGACACGCTGAAATCACGGTTCAACTTGACTTTTTCTGTGGAAGTTCAGCGTTTGCCAGCATATCAACTATTTTTAACGCGCTACTCACGCGTTGGCCTAAAACGTTCTAGTGTGACAGGCCCATTAAGAAGGTCAGAGGAGAGCTTCTGCCGCCGGCCGTTGATCGCTGGCCACTCGACAGGCACACTACAGATGCCCGTCCGGCCGCCGTACGACCTGTACGAATTGGTTGGCACCCTGCCGGATACCGCAGGGGTATCACAAGGACATAAGCAGGGCACCGGACGAGTACCTGCCGGACACCGGCCGATAAACAGGCTAATAATTCGACCCCATTTCCAAGAAAGTCGGCCGATCGCCGGTCGGCGACCCCCCGGGCCCCGTCATGGCAGCGTACGGGGCACTTTTAATTGTGACTGTGACCGCCATATCGCACGATCTTTCGCCGACCTCTACACGCCGGCCGATGCCTAGAAATCGCACACGCCGCCCGGGCTCCGCTTTAATTGTGACTGGGGTATATAGCGCCTCCGATCATCATAGCGATGCTAGCCATTTTTAAAAAGAAACAAAAAAAATATCTATAAAAATGGACTTAGATTTTAAGAGCCTAGAGATTGTAGTGAACGCGGTCGACCGCAGTTCTTTTACAGCTACTTTTCCAGATTTACTCACCGATTATAAGTTATCCGTCGTTAAAACAGACGAGGTAATAAACAGATGGAAAACACAACCGTTGCTGTTTTATCAAAATCAACTTAATTTTGCCATCTGGTGTAGTACCACCGGAGTGGGTTTGGGGTGGGATCTTATTAATTCGATCGATCCTCTAACGCGCGCCGTATACAGATTTCACGTTTATTTTACCGTTAGAAAAGTATTAGAATTTCTCAAATGTCCCACTCCAAACGATACTATATTTAACATAGATCGCGGGTCTTATATAGACGCGTGTAGATTTTACTACGCAAATCCTAAAAACACTTGGATACAGACGGTAGATCATTATTCCGGTGGATTGGGGCAGGCTTATGCTTGGGGTAAACCTTTGGGAGATTACGATACCACTGACTTGGGTATTGGTTACGGTAAATACGCGGGAGGAACTAAAATGGGGTTTGGCCCCTCAGATCCTCCTGGAGGATCTGGACGTTACAGCTCTCAAACGGTGACTAATTTGACGCAAGACGACGCCGTTGGCTCGGCGTGGAAACGTTTTATAATCCGCGAGTCCTTTTTGACGGATGTTGCTATAGAAAAAATTAACGAATCTGTCAGGGCGTATGTTTACGCGCTGCTGGGGGCCCAAGCGCAAACAAAAACTAGTATCATGACGCCTGGTACGGGGTTCGACGCTCAAGCTCAGTTTGTTAATATCGTAGAAGACTTGATATCGTCTCCGACCGATCTGGAAGAATCTATAACCCAATTTCAAGATTCGCTGCAATACGCCAGGAGTTCGTTAAACTTTGTGTTGGCAAAAGGATTATATCTCGTGCCTTCGAACATGCAATTGAGGGTCGGAACCCACGAAGGATATAACAACAATATACAGATCGCGGGCGCTGAGTTGTCGTTGGGATTAAACTCAAAGATAAACTCAAACATACCACCAACGCCAACTCTCGCAGTCGACCCACCACCCACGCCCGCGCCAACGCCAACACCCGCGGTCGTTGACCCACCCGCGCCAACTCCACCACCGCCACCACCACCACCACCACCACCCTTCCCTACACCTGCGTCTGAAGAAATATACCACCTAAAATTCCGGGCAAGGCGCCGAGCAGCTTGGAGCCTAGTTTAGCGAGCACGTTTGACAAGTGTTTTAGTTGCGACTGTATCCATTCTTTTACGTTACTCGAGTGAGACGAAGGTGCGGGCGCAGGCGCCGGCGTGGGTGCGAGCGCTGGCGCACCGACAGATAAAACGCTATTTACTATCAAACCAATAGCCAAACTAAACGCCGTCAAAATGCTCGCGATGGTCACGCCTTGTTCTCTAAACAACGTTCTAATTTTTTCTCTCAAGGTCTCGTCACCATCTAACATCCTCATAATCGTTTCTTTGATCCTGTTCATCTGACTTCTGAGTTGTTTTTCGTCAGCAGACGCGAGTTCTAATCTAGCAGATCTTTCGATCTTTAAGTTTTCTAATTTCTCTCTCAGGTCTGTTCTGTCACCGTCGCTCAAGCTTTCGGTCTGGACTATCTCAGCGTCGATTTGCCTGATACGCGCTAAATTTAGTTCGTAGTTGCCTCTCTTCGTTTGAAGGGCTTTGTTTAAACCCAAGATCTCTCTGATGGGTAATTTAGTTTCTCGTTCAAGATCTTTGACATCTCTGGGGGATAAGCCCGTTTCTCGTTCTTCGATAAAACTGGTTTCTCGTTCTTGGAAAGTTTCGGCAATTTCATTTATAGCGCCGACCGCTTTTGGAAGATCTTGCAACGGGATAGAATCCGGTTCAATTTGTTCAAGTCGTTGTTGTTGTTTTTTACTAAGTGGGTTTAGTTTATAATCTTTAAAACCTAATTCATTTCTAATAAATGCTATACTAGATTTTGTTTGGATAGAACTTAATGCTAAAAATTTATCGGGGTTACCGTTGGTCGATAATTGTACGTCTACTTCGTCTTTTTCAAAAAATAACGTTTTATCTTTTACTACGAATTTTTCCCATTGCTTAACCCCATATTGTTTTTCTCTGAAAGTTTCGTAGAAACGTTCGACTCTTGGATTATCAATAATCAAACGTAACTCTTGTTCTAAGGTATAGCTACGGACTTGACCAACGGCTGGATCTATCGCCGTTGTGTTGTCGCGAGAGTCATCAAGATTCTCTCCTGAATTGTCCTCTTCCTTGTAGACGTCTACCGGTTCAAACTCTCCACCTTCAGCCATTTTATTATAAACAAACTAAAGTTTTACGTTGAGTTTAAAATATTTGGTGGAAGTATATTTTGCGATACCAGCCAGGTTTTTACATACATCGATCCGCTTATCGTAGCCGTTAGTTTCGCTACATCTTCTACGCTCAACTTGTCGAGATCGGCCGGTTTGATCCTCAACAGTTTTTTACTTAACATGGTAAATCCCACGCTTAACATAGAGATGATAGCGGCGTGATAAAGATTGTTGACGATGCTATTAGTATCCATTTATATACTATATATATTTTATTTTTTTATTCCATTTCTACAAAATCTGAAGGTGTTGAAGGTGGTTTCTCCTTTGGGCTCTCTTGGGCTGGCTGTGTTAGAGGTCGAGGTTTTGGTGGTGAGACCCTCTGGCTCCACATATAGAGTCCTCCTAAAACTACAACAACCACCAGCGACAACGATCCAACTGTCGCGTACGAAGAAGGAGGAGAAGTACTCTTCACGTCTATATTTTGCATCTTGGCAATTTGTTCTTTTCTCTTTTTGTTGTGTTCCGCTAATGCCTTGCCTTGTTTTACTCTATCAGGATTTTTAGTTTTAGTCGTCACCGTCTGTACCTTTGGGCTCTCTTGTTGACTCATCTTTTATTATAGGTATATTATTTTTGTTAATAACTAAATGTTTAGACGTTATCAAGAAACCTACTAACGGCGACAACAACATTCCGTAGTTGTAATAAACTTCACAGAGTAGGCTGGCTATCGAGTTAGATATAACTGGATCTTCCTCTAGATCTTTGGTGAGTGCGTCTTCCGAGTCTACTCGTAGACTGACACCTAGGGGTTTGATCATAGGTAGACTCGCGCCTAAAACTCTAGAGTAAATTCCCAGCACGCAGTTACCCAAACTAGTAATCATTTCTTTACCCAGTCGAGCCTCGTAATGGTTGTACATTTTTTCTTGTTTGTTTGAGTCTAGGTTTTCTATATCACCCTGACTAAATTCTTTACCTAAATACTTTTTAGAATCACCAGCCGATACTACGCCCAACAGCCTAGTTTTATGTTTTTCCGTTTGCGGCTCTGGCGTGCTCAAGTCTAAAGTTTTTAAAGGCTCCATTTTTATAAGACGGTATAATTTATTTTTTAGAGTAAAATATTCGTAAGATAAAATACACAGGGCTGACGCTATAATAAATTTGAGCAAAAGATCGATCAGCAAAGCCGACATTTAAATAAACGAGAGATAAACTAGCTGTTCAACAAAACGCAACTAGCTGTTCAACAAAACGCAACTAGCTGTTTAACAAAACGCAACTAGCTGTTTAACAAAACGCAACTAGCTTACAACTAGCTGTTTAACAAAACACAACTAGCTGTTCAACAAAACACAACTAGCTGTTCAACAAAAACTCAACAAAACGCAACTAGCTTACAACTAGCTGTTCAACAAAAACTCAACAAAACTCAACTAGGTTACAACAAGTTCCATTTAGCCGGAGGATCCGTATGTAAAATCAATTTACTATAGGGAGTGTCTTTGAGATATTGTTTTATGTCTTGCCTTTTATTATCCGGCACCACATCATTTTCGTCGAGGCAATTATCAAAACTTTTTTTGTCTTTGCAATAAAAAATAGCGACCCATTGGGTCTGTTCGCGATAATCTTTTAAAACGCTGTTATATTTTTGAGTCAATAACCAACAGCTGTGGTTATCGTGTCTACCGCTAAATGCTAATTTAGATAACATGCACACACTACTACCGCCTTTAGAACCCTTTCGATATTTTATCGCTTGATAAGCGCTGCAGTCGTCGATTAAAAACAAAGTGTGCAATCCTTTAAGTCTATTTCTGTAAAAGTTTATGGCTTCGTTCATGTTCATATTTTCGACGTCGGGGTCACATGCGTAAACGCTGGGGTCGTTAAAAAACCAAGGTCTCTCGTGATACGTTTTGTTGTTTGATAGAGTCGGACATATGATTACCAAATATTCAAATTTGTTGGCGTATTCGTTTTCTAGCAAGTCTAACGCAAACTTTGTTTTACCAGAGTTTGTTCTTCCACATATTAAAGCACAGTGTGGCGTCATCTTACTCATGTCTTTTATATAGGCGTTTATTTTTAAAAGTTGACGCTGCTCAAGCGACCTCCTTGTATGTTAAGTTGCGCGTCCATCACCAAAAAGACATAACACTTTAGAGCGCCCGCGGTTTGAGCGTCGCGTTCCATCAATATAGAGATTCCTCCGCTTATATCACCGATTTGTTTACCCGATCCGTGATTTTTGTTGTCATCCGTCGATCTCATATCTAACCAAAGTCCGTATCTTCTCAAAAAATAATCACCGATATCCATTCCCGTTAACCCTAAATCTTTACATATACTAGCCCCTAGCTCGGTGGATGAGTCTCCAAAGAACTTGTTGATTTCTCCCCAGTGTTGATAGCTTTTGAGACCCGAACTGTAGAGTTGATTAGGTTTTCCTTCTATCGTCACGCTAACTTTGTCTATCTTTGGGTTATAAAATAGTTCGGGGGTTTTTGTAGTCGCTTCTTTAAACAAAAACAGTATACCCTTGAGGCTTTTAACCGCCACGTTTAAATTAAAGTTCCAAACGGTGTCCGATTTATTGATAGATCTTACTTCGTGTCTCTGAATCCTATCAAACAGAAACTGTGTCTTGCCGAGACATTTTTGAGCTAAGATTTGAGCTAAATGTTTGTTGGAAACGATCTCATATTCTAGCGCCAAGTTAGAGATGCTATAACTCGCTGCGGCGTCGGTAGAATTTACGACTTTGGAGTACTCGTTAAAAGTAAGTTCGTAAGACAGTTGGTCGTTCAGAGCGGATGGATAAAACGGTTGATGATCTGTGAGCATTTCAAAGTCTAGCGGTATACAAAATCTGTTTCCAAGGGCATCCGCTATCGCTTTGTCTTTCCCACTGTTGTCACCGGCAACCGCGTTACCGGTACCCACACGCAGGCTCGATATGTTGGCAATCTCGTTTCCGGCGTAGTGATCTCTGATACCTTTGGGTAACCAAAGATCTTTAAAAATGTTATAAACGTCGGCGTCGGTCAAGTTTACGATCTCCCGGCCACCGATACATATTCTTATTTGTTTTACGAGATTTCGTCCTAGATTTTTAAACAGACTTCGATTGGCATCGTCGTCCGAGATTAGATCGATATTAAAAGCTAGTTTCGCTGATACCCCAGTCACAATTAAAGCGGAGCCCGGGCGGCGTGTGCGATTTCTAGGCATCGGCCGGCGTGTAGAGGTCGGCGAAAGATCGTGCGATATGGCGGTCACAGTCACAATTAAAAGTGCCCCGTACGCTGCCATGACGGGGCCCGGGGGGTCGCCGACCGGCGATCGGTCGACTTTCTTGGAAATGGGGTCGAATTATTGGCCCGTTTATCGGCCGGTGTCCGGCAGGCACTCGTCCGGTGCCCTGCTTATGTCCTTGCGATACCCCTGCGGTATCCGGCAGGGTGCCAACCAATTCGTACAGGTCGTACGGCGGCCGGACGGGCATCTGTAGTGTGCCTGTCGAGTGGCCAGCGATCAACGGCCGGCGGCAGAAGCTCTCCTCTGACCTTCTTAATGGCCCTGTCACACTAGAACGTTTTAGGCCAACGCGTGAGTAGCGCGTTAAAAATAGTTGATATGCTGGCAAACGCTGAACTTCCACAGAAAAAGTCAAGTTGAACCGTGATTTCAGCGTGTTCATAACGCGTTAATAACGGGTTCATAGCGTTCGCCAGCGCGTGAATAACGCGTTAGTAACGCGCTCGACGACTGATGAACGACTGCCCAGCGCGTGAGTAGCGCGGTCCAACGCGCGCCAGCGTACGGCAACGAACACATGATTAGTTGTACAAAAAGATGACCCGCTACTACAGTAATGGCCCTGTCACACCAGAACGTTTTAGGCCAACGTGTTGAAATTTCGGCAACACGCGGGTAAACGCTGACCAACGCTAGGCTAGCGTTCGCAACGCGCTGAGCGCGTTACCCACACGCTGGAACACGCTGTCACACGCTGAGACCAAAATACGTTTTTCAACATACCTAAAAAAATTGAGCGTTTGCCAGCGTGTGACTGCACACGCTAGCGGCGCGCAAGAAGGCCGTTACTTACGCGTCGAACGCGCTAGACGATCGTTACCAACCCACTACTCTCACGCTGGCGACCCGCTGTCGTATTTTGTATATAAATCAGTGATGCGTTCATTACACGCTGAGCGCGTTCCTCACACGCTACTAACGCGCCGGCATACGCTATGAACCCGTTATCAACCTGTATGAACACGCTGAAATCAAGGTTCCACTTGACTTTTTCTGTGAAAGTTCAGCAATTGCCAGCGTATCAACTATTTTTAACGCGCTACTCATGCATTGGCCTAAAACGTCCTGGTGTGGCAGAGCCATAACCAGCGTGTCGCAAGCATACGCCGGTGTACGCCAGCGTGTGAGTAGCGGGTTGATAACGATCGCCTAGCGTGTTCGACGCGTGAGTAACGAATCTAAAACGCGCCGCCAGCGTGTGCAGTCACACGCTGGCAAACGCTGGAAATTGTAGCTATTTAAAAAAAAAAAAATTCCTCAGCGTATGACAGCGTGTCCCAGCGTGTGAGTAACGCGCTCATTGTATTGCTAACGCTGGCCTAGCGTTGATTAGCGTTTGCCAGCGTGTTGCCAAAATTACAACACGCTACTCACGCGTTGGCCTAAAATGTTCTGGTGTGACAGGGCCATTAAAAAAGAAAATGCTGTTTATACCTCCACAACGATTGCGGGCACCTGCACAGCGCGTGTAGGTCGCCCGGTTGAGGGAGAGGTTAGCGTTTGCACGCTATACCGCTACAACCTGGTTCTTGTTGCATTGGTGGCTAAAGAAGAGATGTAGTACTTGCACTATGAAACTTGTGTGATAAACTGTGTGTAGATGTAGATGAGCCGCTTTTTTTACCCTGCGAGCCCCGGCCGATGCATGACCGATTTCAGGCTGGGCGCCGGCAGGGCGCCGTCTGGCCCCCGGCCTTTTTCTGGCCAGGCACCGCCAAGTCGGCCGGACGCCTGGCGGGACCCGGCCGGCGTGTGGGCGGCGCCTGGCCGATATATTGATTGTCTGGGTTGTCCAAAATTTGGCTCGGCGCCCGCCCGACGTGTGCGATGCCCTGCCGGACATCGACTAGGCATCGACCGATTTATTGGCGATCAGTTTGCGATGCGAAACGCCGCACCAGGTTTTAAGTCCGAGTTAAAAGTAACTCGATGCCCGCCCGATGCCAAACAATTACCCGGCAGCCGGAAGGAGTCCCGTGGGGCCCCGGCCGAAAATGCCTAGAAATACGCCGCAAACTAATTGCAAACCCATCGCAAGCCAATTGTGACTGGGGTATGAGGGAGGCGGCGCCGTCAGAATCAGGCGGTACCGCTTTGGAAACACCCGTTGGCAGTCCGGTATGAACACTGTAATGAGGACGGTATGAATACGTTATGAAGACGGTGGCACGGTATCAACACGTTCATGACACGTTCACAACCCGCTTACAACCCGTTGCAGACGGTGGATTTTTTTTTGCCCGATCATCACCGTTCTGTAACGGGTTATGAGCGTGTTGTGAACGTGTTCATACAGTGTGACCGTTTTCATAACGTATTCATACCGTCCTCATACCGTTCAACACCGTCCTCTTGCCGCTTACTTGCGGCCGGTGCCAGCCGGCCAAAGTTTTGAACATGCCCAAAACTTTCGCCGGGTCCCACCGGGTGTAAATAAGCGCCAACGCCCTATTAACGTGTTGCCCGCTTTGATAACGAACCACCGTGTGCCCTCGCCGTTCTCCACCGTCCGCAGACATTTTCGCGCACGGTGGCACACGGTAGGCCTACACGGCAGAGTGTGAGAGTCACTTTAAATCGCTCAGCGGCGAACGCTCGATTAGGTCGGTGCCCGGGGGGCGACCGCCCAGGCACCGAGCGTATTTTGGGCGGCGAGTGAAAAGTGAGCAGGCGCCGCCCAAATTTTAACTCCGCGCTAAAACTTCAGCGGCGACCGAGCGATGCCCTAAAAACGAGCGGTGCCTGGGCGGCCGCCGCTTGGTGGCCGGGCAGAATTGGTTAAAAACTCGCCGCTCGGCCGCCGAGCAGGCTACTTTTGGGTAATGTGACCATAGCTTTCAAGGATTCGTTAAAATCAGATGACTTAACGTCGAACTCGGTTGTTTTTGTTTGTTTTTGTATAATGTGCGCCACATATCTATAGCTGAAATCGGGTAAGAAAATCTAGCGATTTGTCGTGTCTGATTGATGGTTGTTCAGCGACTACAAGTCAAGCCGTACTGATTTCGGCTGCTGTCCTCTCTATACAAATGCTATGATGCTCCTGTGATACAGAGGCCTGGCGATGGTGGGACTTGGTATAGTTTACATAAAAGAATGGGTTGAGGCAGACGATGTGTATCTTTCATTCTCTCTGATTGGTTATTCAAGTCTTAGTGAGTACGTCATTCACGTCAGTGACTAGTAATTGGTCAGTATTCCAACAGTTACCAACCGTAGCCTTTGATTGTCTGATTTTGTATTGTAAGCTGATAACCTCGTCGGTCTGTGAGATTCTGGATACACGTTAAGCGCTGACGTGCAGTCTTAATTCGTTTTAATTAATTGTCGTCATGCCACGCCAAACCAGGACACGGACAATCGGGAGATTGCATACGCGTTCATATCAATTTCACGCTCGTTGAATTCCATTCTTAAAAAGTCACAGAAAAAGTCGTCTATTAAGAGGAGTCTTTACAATTATTATAGCTCTACAAATGACAACACGAACTGTCCACAATATTGATTTAATTCCAGTGAATCTAATGAGATTGAGAGGTAATTATCTGGTTACTACACCAACTCCTTCCACCGAAGGCCACAAGCAAGGACGATTTATAACCTGAATCAACAGCCTGAAATGTAAGGAAGTTGCAAATATTATGAGTTGCGTTACAAAACAAAATCTAGACTCCTTTGTATTTATGATGACAAGCTTACATCATCGGCATCACTCAAACAAATTATACGTAAATGTCTTTTTGAACGATTACTGTTTCATATCACTTTCTTGAACATTCATTATGCCCGAGAAAACTTGTTAACCAATCTTAATGTTGACGCTATTAGCAATATTGCGCTTTGTCTAACACTAGCTGCAGTACCCGGTGGTCTTCTTTGGGTGAGAATTCTCCAAAACGTCACGGGTCAACCCACCAAAGATTGAAAAAAAAATGAAAGATGGCATGTTGGTCATCATTTCGTCTGTAAAGTCTAAACACGTGTGAGAGAGTTTCAAGTATTTTCCAATTTTTTGTTTTTTAGTTTTTGTATTCCTAAGTACATGACTCCCAGGTCGTTAGTGGTATGAAAACAAATATTTCAAGTAATGAAATCATGACTTGTTAAAGTTTAGCATTCCCATGGAACATTTCAACCTAATTGGTCTAGTATGTATAGGCCTATAGCAACGTGCTTCAGTTTCCGATTCGTGTAAGGAAATAAACGTTGCCGAAACTAATGTATTACCTCAACCAATTCAGTTCCAGAATTGTTTAGAAAGTGTTGACCAAGCATTCTGGGGGCGGTTCTTTGTAGGAAGCAGAAACAGTGTCAAAAGAATCGAATGTTCATGTGTCTTCTTTAAATTTCACGTGTTTTTACAATTCGAATCGAATTTGGCTGCATTCTTTCCTAATTCGGATGCTTTTTGTAATTATTGTTGCATCATTACAACATGCCGAGGTGTCCAATTTGAATCTGCACTCTTTAGGGAGTTAAGCCATACTTTAGGATCAAAGCGTATCCGTACCGCAGCTTATCATCCGATAGCTAACGGATTGGTAGAACGCTTTCATTTACACCTTAAGTCTTCCCTAAAAGCTCAATTACATTCTTGTCATTGGATAGAAGCACTTTCACTTATACTTTTAGATATTCGCACAAAATTTAAAAGCGACCTGAGGTGCTCAGTAGCCGATATGGTTTTGACGCTACTCTTACCCTTCCTTGTGAGCTTATTAAATCATCTAATGATACAATAATACCAGCAGATTCATCCAATTATGTCAATCGTTTGAAACAACATATAGCATCTTTGTGGTCAGCTTTGACCAGACCAAGTACAACGAATATTCAAGTACACAAATGAGTTAATAAAATACTAACATACAAACAAAAGCATTTTGCCTGCGCAGTAGTCGACAAGCTGTACTTTAGTGGTGAACAATTTGCGATCTGCTGGTGTTTCAACGTTCAAAATCCGATTTTCCTCTTTCTTAGAATGACGGATTGAGAGGTGGGGAAATTATGAATACATATTGTAATGAAATTTATGCTTTACATAATTTACTAAAGCCCGAATTCATATACGGTGATTTTCCCCTTGATCACAATTAATTTAGAATATATTAACTTAGCAATTGTCATTATTATGGGCAAGTTGCCTATATATGGACAACTTGGCAACTTGCTGCCAAATGGAACCCATCCACTTCCCCTGGCAAATAGGGCTAATTTTCAAGCGTAATATTATCAAGCCTGCCTGTAGAAGGAAGCCCCCAAACCAGGGAGTTGATCCTCGGCTGTATTTACACAATCCCACCACCTTTTTAAAACATAAACTGTCTTCTTGTTCACAATAAAAGTGCCCATTATAGGCACGTGCCCAGGTTTCACACGTATGAAGCTCAATTCTGGTTTCCAACTATGCACACACCTATCAGGCAAAGGCTTCACACGTATGAAGCTCAATGTTGGTGTACATCCATGCTAACAGTATCGCCTAACTTAAACATTAACGCAAATTGCTGCTAGAGGGCGCCATTTCACTTTATCATGGCTTGCTTAACCGCATTGGTTCAACGTGCATGTTCCTCGATGAGTCAAACTAAAGTGCATAAACATGGGAAGAACTTGAAAATATAAAACAAAACGTCTAATATGCATGTTTTTGTAAGAGACTCGACAAAATCTGTTTTTCAAGATATGTTAAACTCTTATTAAAGAAACACGTATCCTTAGTCTTTTTTAAGAATTTATTTTATACATTTCTTTTCTTTGATATTGTAATTGTTTGCAATGTTCTTATTTTTTCTGTCAGCCAGTGGAAAATTGTAATAAAAAGATTATAAATGAAATAAAACAAAAGACTCGATCCAAGAACACTATCGGAAAATGAGAAACTCTCATGTATACTCGCTATGATATTGTAGTCCTGTCTGTTTACATCAAATTAGGGCCTGACCTAGAAGTAATTGCGATAGAATTTATGCTAACACGGTCACGCGGAGGAACTATCATTCTTTGGCATTTAAG
Source organism: Crossaster papposus (assembly GCA_037893245.1). Classification (NCBI taxonomy): domain Eukaryota; kingdom Metazoa; phylum Echinodermata; class Asteroidea; order Velatida; family Solasteridae; genus Crossaster; species Crossaster papposus. Next base: position 257,077 of record JBAIAA010001003.1, read on the forward strand.
CGCTGAAGGCACGGACACCCGGAAGATTGCATATACGTTCATATCAATTTCACGCTGGTTGTGTCCATTCTCAAAGCTTGAATAAGAAATTATGATTTTAAATTAGTTCCAGTGAATCGAATGAGACGAAGAGGTAATTATCTGGTTACTATGCCAACTCCTTCTACTGAAGGCTACAAGCTGATTACGTTCAAAGACAGTCAGGTTGCAGCGTACTCGATAATGAGGCGAACAGCGACGTTTTATTTGCAGCGAATTGACGGTCTCGCAGCAATGAGATTTTACGAGATTTTGTGAGCATGGAGGAGTGCCCCGCGTAAATGGGCCACAATTCCATTTTCGCAGCATTGTTGGGCCAACACGGGGTGTTATGTCAACATGTATTATTTTCTGTGTCTAATAATAGTTTTAGGGCGCGATTTTCTGCGGCATAAAACGCATGTTTCTCTGCATAAGAAGTTTCATATCCAGAGACAGACGAGGTAGCTCCCTGACATATGATGAATATTATGTGAAATAGTTGCAACCCAGTAAAAGTCAGTTTCGCCATTACTTCCATTACTTAAAGGATTCGTTAAAATCAGATGACTTAACGTCGATCACAGTTTGTTTTATTTTTTTTTGTATATGATGTGCGCCACATAGTTGAAATCACGGGAAGAATGTCTGGCGATTTGTCGTGTCTGATTGAACTATCCACAATGGTTGTTCAGCGACTACAAGTCAAGCCGTACTGCTTTCGGCTGCTGTCCTCTCTATACAAATGCTAGGATGCTCCTGTGACACAGAGGCCTGGCGATGGTGGGACTTGGTATAGTTTACAGAAAGGAATGGGTTGAGGGAGACGACGTGTATCTCTCATTCTCTCTGACTACGTCATTCACGTCGGTGACTAGTAACTGGTCAGTATTCCCGCAGTTACAAACCGTAGTCTTTGATTGGCTGATGTTTTATCGTAAGCTGATAACCTCATCGGTCTGTGAGATTCTGGATAAAAGTGAACTCTTAATTCGTTTTAATTAATTGTTGTCATACAAAGCCAAATAAAGGCACGGGCAATCGGGAGATTGCATGTGCATTTGTATTAATTTCACGCTCGTTGATTCTATTTTCAAAACATGAATGAGAATGTCAGAGAAAAAGTCGTCTAATAAGAGGAGTTTTTACAGTTATTATTATAGCTTTGAAAATAACAACACGAACTGTCCAGGATATTGAATTTAATGAGATTGAGAGGTAATTTTTGCGTGGCACAGCTTCGAGTAAAGAAGTAAAGCTTGAGCGATGATGTTTAAAAAGCTTGTCGTAATATTGCTCCCATTTTGTATTTTACGCTCGTTGATTCTATTCTCAAAACATGAATGAGAGAAATAAAAGTCGTATATTAAGAGGAGTCTTTACAATTATTATAGCTTTACAAATGACAACACGAACTGTCCACGGTATTGAATCTAATGGGATTGAGAGGTAATGTTTGCGTTTCACTGCTTCGAGTACAGAAGTTCCCTCTCCAAGTTGCTAAAGCAATTAATGAATTCAGATGCTGCAGATAGTTAATGTTTTTTCCCGACTTTTATGTTCCTCCAGGGCCACCATCAATTTCCCATTTTACATCAGGGAAACGTAGTTTTTGCAGGTAATTAACTTTTTGCCAAAATTCCGCACGACCTCACTAGATAACGATATCTGCAGCGGGACTAGACTAGACCGGTATACGGTGCGGCCGCGCCGGTTGGTTGTAGCTAGCTTGCACTGCCCCGGAAGATCGGCCACACAATGCTACATGTATTAAAAGTCTGCATATTTTGCGCAATGCATATATATGGTGGCCCTGAAGGGACTACGCAGATCGTGAATATTGACGTCAATATTCACGACAAATTTCACGACTTTCCTCAAAGTCGCGAATATTGACGTCAAATTTGACGTCAATATTCACGACTTTCCCAAAAGGTCGCGAATATTGACGTCAAATTTGACGTCAATATTCGCGTCAAATTTCACGACTTTCCCCGAAAGTCACGAGTATTGACGTCAATATTCGCGACAAAATTCACGACTTTCTTCAAAGTCGCGAATATTGACGTCAATATTGACGTCAATATTCACGACTTTCCCAAAAAGTCGCGAATATTGACGTCAAATTTGACGTCAATATTCGCGACTTGTCCCCAAAGTCGCAAATATTTTGACGCGAATTTTTTTCCACAAGCTAGGTTTTGGCTAGTCTTGCTCCAAGACCGATTTTTTTTCATTTGTCCGGGGCGCGCCGTCCGTCTATGCAGTTGTTCATCACTCAGAAAACGGGCTTATTAAGGGCGCCCTCGATTGTCACGAGAGATCAGTGATTTGTTTCAAGTTCAGAAACAAATCTCGTGAACTGAACTTAAAGGTATGATACACCATTTGCAGACATCAACAATATTTACTACCGAATTATTAAGAAATATCTTACTTATTTGAAGGTAAATTATGATTCTAGGCATCCAGCAAAATGATCGCGCTAGATATCCTGTAATTATTCCGAAAAATATAATTTTATCAAAATAAATTCGCGATCGCCGGAAGGCGATCGCCAAAAACACATAACATAAGAATATTCAACTGCCTGACGGCTGTTGAAAACAAACGCAGTTTTTCGTGATTTTCTCGCCATCCATAAATTATTGTAAAACGTCGGACAGGTCAGTTAAACGAGATTTACTATAAAATACAACCCCCCAAATCCACCCATTCGTGATAATTCAAGCAATTACCAATGGTGTATACTACCTTTACCTTTGAAACAAATCCACTGATCTCTCGTGACAATCGAGGGCGCCCTCAATAGGCCCGTTTTCGGAGTATTGATGATTGATGAACTGCATGCATACCGTACACTAGACGGACGGCGCGCGCCCCGGAACAAACTAGCCAAAACCTAGCTTGCTGGAAAAAATTTGCGTCAAAATATATAAATAAATAAATAAGTCGCGAATATTGACGTCAAATTTGACGTCAATATTCGCGACTTTTTGGGAAAGTCGTGAATATTGACGTCAATATTGACGTCAATATTCGCGACTTTGAGGAAAGTCGTGAATTTTGTCGTGAATATTGACGTCAATATTCACGATCTGCGTAGTCCCTTCAGGGCCACCATACATATACGTGCATACAGTCACCATCACAAACACTGTCTTTTGTACATACACACATTTTGTTAGAGTTGCTGGTAGAGTTGCTTTTGCTCTTGATAATCCTGAACGCGTACTCGGCCGAATTTGTTCCCAATATCCAGACGCCACTTTTCTTTTTGAATTTCGGACTAAACCTGGCATAGTTGCCGTCTCACATTCAATATGGAAATGGCCTTACAACACACAAAAGTGGCGTGTATTGAGTACTGAAGGGGTTTCGTCTGATCAAGTTACCATTTGAAACTCCACTGAAAGTTAAAACTCTGCATTTATTGTACACTTGTTTACAGCTTGTTTTTATTAAGAGCCGCTGAAGTGAGTTTTTAGAAAATTAAATTCACGATATTCAATTTTGTTCCTAAAATCCAAATGACTATGCCTACTTTTAGCAAACCACCGTTTTGAGCTATCGGCTATTAACGTACAATCCAAACACAAGATCTTCTAAACATTCTTTAATAAATTGTGATACTTTTCTATCAATGTTTTACTGCCAGTTATCTATCTTGCACCTGCGAAAGAAAGGAAAATAGATTTGAAAAACAGCATTTTCTGTTGGTAAGATATATGTAAACACAACATAATTATAGGCCTACGTAAAACCACAAGCTTACATCAGATACTCGTTGCGAGGTCGTCATTCACAGCCGTTCAACACAATGCGTTTAAGCACGCGTGACCGCTCTATTGTATTGCTGTCGAGCGTGGAACGCGGGCAGAACACGGCCCATGTGCTCGCAGGAGAACGGGGGTAATTAAGAACAATAGCCCGTTCCTCCCACTTTGGACGCAGGCGGAACGGCAACAATCTTTATGACGCCTCCCCACATTGCTTAATTTACTACGTGTTTAGGTTTAGTGTAGTCTTTAGGATAATTACAGCCTCGCCACCACGGGTGCGTTTCTTTACTACTTTTGGGCACGTGCAAGTGCCATTATGGGCACGTGCCAATAATGGGCACGTGCCAATAATGGGCACGCGCCCTTAATGGGCACGCGCCCTTAATGGGCACGCGCCCTTAATGGGCACGCGCCCTTAATGGGCACGCGCCCTTAATGGGCACGCGCCCTTAATGGGCACGCGCCCTTAATGGGCACGCGCCCTTAATGGGCACGCGCCCTTAATGGGCACGCGCCCTTAATGGGCACGCGCCCTTAATGGGCACGCGCCCTTAATGGGCACGCGCCCTTAATGGGCACGCGCCCTTAATGGGCACGCGCCCTTAATGGGCACGCGCCCTTAATGGGCACGCGCCCTTAATGGGCACGCGCCCTTAATGGGCACGCGCCCTTAATGGGCACGCGCCCTTAATGGGCACGCGCCCTTAATGGGCACGCGCCCTTAATGGGCACGCGCCCTTAATGGGCACGCGCCCTTAATGGGCACGCGCCCTTAATGGGCACGCGCCCTTAATGGGCACGCGCCCTTTATGGGCACGCGCCCTTTATGGGCACGCGCCCTTTATGGGCACGCGCCCTTTATGGGCACGCGCCCTTTATGGGCACGCGCCCTTTATGGGCACGCGCCCTTTATGGGCACGCGCCCTTTATGGGCACGCGCCCTTTATGGGCACGCGCCCTTTATGGGCACGCGCCCTTTATGGGCACGCGCCCTTTATGGGCACGCGCCCTTTATGGGCACGCGCCCTTTATGGGCACGCGCCCTTTATGGGCACGCGCCCTTTATGGGCACGCGCCCTTTATGGGCACGCGCCCTTTATGGGCACGCGCCCTTTATGGGCACGCGCCCTTTATGGGCACGCGCCCTTTATGGGCACGCGCCCTTTATGGGCACGTGTCTATTATATTATTTATATATTATATATAACTGCTCATATTGTTATTATTGTTAGTATAACATGTAAGTCACGGTTTGTTCGTTCATTTCTTTGGTGGTAACACACGGTTAAACTTGACATTTTACAGGTTTTATGGGAACTTGTTTAAGTTTGCTTTCTCCCTTTGAGGATGTCCCAAAATGTTGGATGCTGACTAAAGCTCAGTTGTCTCTAAGCGTACACTACCCTAATTGAAGCGAACATTTCTACGCGAGCGCGGCATGAAATGTCCCCCCTCCCAACCATTTTTTTTGGAAAAAGGAGGCCGTTTGGTGGGATTGTGTAATTATAGCCTAGGATCAACTCCCTGGTTTTTTAGCTTCAATCTGATTCTGCGGGCAGACTTTATAAAATTGGTCCTAATTGCCCTAGAACGTGGAGGGATGCCATTTGTAAAATAGCTGCTTGAATTAAGGCTCGGAAAGTATTACTTTTCGGGAGGTCAGTTTCTTTTGGTGTGAATATTAAAGAATGTAATTGGCTAACCCACTAACAATTAAAAAGAAATGGAAAGATAAAGGCCAATACAATAATCTGATTGTTGTTTGAGAAACCCCAGTGATGAACGTTGTTGATTTTACACTGTTTTCAATGGGGCTTGAATTAGGCAAGGGCATCCCTAAATCTAAATACAATGAGGTCAGCGCCATGTCAAAGTTCAATCATTTAAACTATTTAGCGAGGTCGCCGGCATCCTTCAGCGACTATAGTCGCTGAGGCTTCAGCGACAACTATAAACCATTTGCATCGGACGATTGTTCGTCAATTTCTCAATCGCGCGACCGACTATAATAAACCAGGCTTTACGATACTGGAGAGATTTGGCTCGGGTAGGCAGAGCGACAACGGTCTAGTATAGAATTTAGACACCGTCGGCAAGGTCCGCTGAAAAGCCATCAAGAGTTGGCGCAAACCGTTTAAGCGTTTAAGAGTTACCGGTCAAAGCGTACCAAGATATTCAGAAAAGCACGTGATCGCTTGGCAAATAATCACTTCATTGTTATATGTATAGTTATGCAACAATAAACAAAATACCATGACAAAGGAGTTCCAGGCGGCGTATTTTTGTGGCGGGTCTTGGACAATTATCATAAATGGGTAGATCTAAGTCCCCGACGTCAAGATTATATCAGTTTCGTAATTACATGTACATGTAATTATATTTCATGCACGCATGTGCATAAATAAGCTGGGATCTTCTCTCAATTTTTCCAGTATTTGTTTCATTTGTCAGGAAATTTGTCTTTGAAATCGTCATTATGTATTACTTTCTAGTCTGTGTGGTTTTTGGGGTACAATTTTTTATTTTTGTAAATATATTTATATTTTGAAATATTTGCTTTCCTCACGAGTTTGGGGCTCCTTTCCTCACGAGTCTCTCGAGAATAACCAATCTTTTCGGGGTACATTTCACCATTATTGCGGGTAGAATCGCGGGCCTTGATTCAAGGCGCGCGTGCATGAATTTAAATTTATTACGACATTGGTCTAATTATAGTTTTTACAATGATGACACGGTATAAGTACATTGTATTATGAAAAACGGCTTTTTAGCTTAGTGGATAGCGAGTTGTTAGAAATCATCACAAGATCTCTGGTCCTAAATCCATCTATGCAAACTTTTCATTGACTATACTAGGGCGCGATTTTCTGCGGCATAAAAAGCATGTTTCCCTGCATAAGAAGTTTCATATCCAGAGACGGACGAGGTAGCTCCCTGACATATGATGAATATTATGTGAAATAGTTGCAACCCAGTAAAGGTCAGTTTCGTCATTGCTTCCATTACTTAAAGGATTCGTTAAAATCAGATGACTTAACGTCGATCTCAGTTTGTTTTGTTTGTTTTTGTATAATGTGCGCCACATATCTATAGCTGAAATCGGGTAAAAAAATCTAGCGATTTGTCGTGTATGATTGACCTATCCACAATGGTTGTTCAACGACTAAAAGTCAAGCCGTACTGCTTTCGGCTGCTGTCCTCTCTATACAAATGCTAGGATGCTCCTGTGATACAGAGGCCTGGCGATGGTGGGACTTGGTATAGTTTACATAAAGGAATGAGTTGAGGCAGACGACGTGTATCTTTCATTCTCTCTGATTAGTTATTCAAGTGAGTACGTCGATCACGTCAGTGACTAGTAATTGGTCCGTATTCCAACAGTTGCAAACCGTAGCCTTTGATTGGCTGATGTTTTATCGTAAGCTGATTACCTCATCGGTCTGTGAGATTCTGGATACACGTTAAGCGCTGAAGTGAACTCTTAATTCGTTTTAATTAATTGTCGTCAGGCCACGCCAAACCAGGACACGGACAATCGGGAGATTGCATATGCGTTTATATCAATTTCACGCTCGTTGATTCCATTCTCAAAACTTGAATAAAAAAGTCACAGAAAAAGTCGTCTATTAAGAGGAGTCTTTACAATTATTATAGCTTTACAAATGACAACACGAACTGTCCACGATATTGATTTAGTTCCAGTGAATCTAATTAAGATTGAGAGGTAATTATCTGGTTACTACACCAACTCCTTCCACCGAAGGCAACAAGCAAGGACGATTTATAACCTGAATTAACAGCCTGAAATGTAAGGAAGTTGCAAATTATTATGAGTTGCGTTACAAAACAAAATCTAGACTCCTTTGTATTTATGATGACAAACTTACATCATCGGCATCACTCAAACAAATTATACGTAAATGCCTTTTTGAACGATTACTGTTTCATATCACTTTCTTGAACATTCATTGTGCCCGAGAAAACTTGTTAACCAATCTTAATGTTGACGCTATTAGCAATATTGCGCTTTGTCTAACACTAGCTGAAGTACCCGGTGGTCTTCTTTGGGTGAGAATTCTCTAAAACGCCACGGATGAACCCACCAAAAATTGAAAAGAAAATGAAAGATGGCATGTTGGTCATCATTTCGTCTGTAAAGTCTAAACACCTGTGGGAGAGTTTCAAGTATTTTGCAATTTTTAGTTTTTTAGTTTTTTGTATTCTTAAGTACATTACTCCCATGTCGTTAGTGGTATAGAAACAAATATCGCGTACGGGACGCTCTTTCAAGTAATGAAATCATGACTTGTTAAAGTTTAGCATTCCCATGGAACATTTCAACCTAATTGGTCTAGTATGTATAGGCCTATAGCAACGTGCTTCAGTTTCCGATTCGTGTAAGGAAATAAACGTTGCCGAAACTAATGTATTACCTCAACCAATTCAGTTCCAGAATTGTTTAGAAAGTGTTGACCAAGCATTCTGGGGGCGGTTCTTTGTAGGAAGCAGAAACAGTGTCAAAAGAATCGAATGTTCATGTGTCTTCTTTAAATTTCACGTGTTTTCACAATTCGAATCGAATTTGGCTGCATTCTTTCCTAATTCGGATGCTTTTTGTAATTATTGTTGCATCATTACAACATGCCGAGGTGTCCAATTTGAATCTGCACTCTTTAGGGAGTTAAGCCATACTTTAGGATCAAAGCGTATCCGTACCGCAGCTTATCATCCGATAGCTAACGGATTGGTAGAACGCTTTCATTTACACCTTAAGTCTTCCCTAAAAGCTTATTACATTCTTGTCATTGGATAGAAGCACTTTCACTTATACTTTTAGATATTCGCACAAAGTTGAAAAGCGACCTGAGGTGTTCAGTAGCCGATATGGTTTTGACGCTACTCTTACCCTTCCTTGTGAGCTTATTAAATCATATAATGATACAATAATACCAGCAGATTCTTCAAATTATGTAAATCGTTTGAAACTACATATAGCATCTTTGTGGTCAGCTTTGACCAGACCAAGTACAACGAATATTCAAGTACACAAATGAGTTAATAAAATACTAACGTACAAACAAAAGCATTTTGCATGCGCAGTAGTCGACAAGCTGTACTTCTCATGCGCCGTCTTTTTCATCGGAAGTGGTAAACAATTTGCGATCTGCTGGTGTTTCAACGTTCAAAATCCGATTTTCCTCTTTCTTAGAATGACGGATTGAGAGGTGGGGAAATTATGAATACATATTGTTATGAAATTTATGCTTTTCCGCCAAGTTCCTCAGTACGGCTGAAATTCGGGAGTTGATAATAACACGTTGTCTTTTAACCATTCGAGTTGTACTAGGTGTGCAGTACTCTGCAAGTTGTTTTACAAGCGTTCGATTTTAACCTTCCCATTTCGTTTTTAGAATCATTTTCGCGTAATAAGCTGTTTTTAAATACCATAAACATGACAACATCATGATTTAAAATGTTTTTGTTTACAATTTGTTTGTTTTATTTTGTATTTTGGATCGGGATTCTTTATCTCAAAGAACTCCGAGGAGAAAACAACGTCTCAGCTGAAGACTTATGTGTGTATTTTCTTCTCCTTAACTGTCTTGCGATCTGCACCACAAAAGATACAGACATGTTTAGTTACACTTGACTTGAATCTCTTACTGCGTCGTTCAGATGTATCATTAATAGTCCCCTGCTGAGATGGTTCTGATTGTTATAATGGTTAGGTTATGCTGTCAGTCTTAACCATATCCCTGTGAAAACCTCTGTAACAAGATGAGGTGTGGTATTTCATGATACTCTGCTCGTGCACTGTTAGTAGAAGAACTGTAGCAGCTCGAGTGTGATTACTCTCTGTTTGTTTGGCAAGTGAAACAATATGACCCCTGTCGATTTCACCACTAGAGAGGTACTCACTCAGATTCCTCATTCTTCTGGCATAGAATGCAATCTTCGATATTGATCGACTTAGGCTTAGGAGTAGCACAAGGAGCAGCGAGAGGTACCTCATCCTGAAAAGAAACAATTATACTACAATTACATTGTTAGAGGAAGCTAAGACAAATGTTTGCTCTACCATCACATATTTTCAACCTTATACAAAAGGCCTCTTTACCTCTAATCCACGGTAGAGATTGAACCACAACTGTACTGTACTAGCTGTACTGGGTGTACTGTAACATGTACAGACTGCTAACACGCATCACCTTTAACTGCATCCTCCCTTTACCTATTTGTATAATTCAAGGAGGCCAAAGACATAAGAGGTAGGTAAATAAATTCAATTCAATAAATTGAAGCTGTCTTATCATTTTATCTTACTGTATTTCAGTGAGATATTATCTCTGTGAAACTGGATGTATAGATCGTTCCCTCACTCTCTTCGTACATTGTAGCACTGTTGTTATAATCAAATCAGTCTTGCTAGTTTATAATTTAATGGTTATAATAATTAGATTAATTAGTAGAGGAACTTGCTTAGACATGTATGCACACAGTTTAAAACCAGAGAAATATTTGGCAATTTCTGTGTGTAGGTAGTTGTATGGTAATAAGTTGACCTTACGGTTTTTAGCCATTTTCTTGTAAAATATCAAATTATAAATATTACACTCTTCTGTGACTCTCCTAAACTAAACAGTCCATTCTAAACATTTTGAGCACATCAACAAATCTCTAGCTCCAACTGTTTAGAAGATACATCTATGTCGAAAGTAGCACTTCCGATAAAAAGGGCGTGGTCATTTTTTAAAATGGCGTGATCATTTTCGGGCTGTTCGCCCCGGATAGAGATTTTGGCTCACATCCCAAGTTGTTCTTTGGGGTCATATCAGCCTATAACAGTTGAGTTATCCTCTTCTAAATAATGTGCATACATGTCTGAGCCAGGTCCAAGACTATTTCTCTATGGGTAGACATGTACGCTGGCCTAGTATACTAGATGCATGGAATATCGTCCAGCGACATGAACGTTATATTTCCATGGTTGAACTAGTAATATACAGCATGGTTTGGGAGGAACAAGTGGGAATTAGTGGTCCCAAGGTGTAGGTCATGCTCGACTACACGCGATAGTCGAGCTGACCTACACCAAGGGACAAGTAATATACAAATACAGAATGGTTTAAGGGGAAATTAGTGGTCCCAATAGGTCAGTTCGACTACATTCTGACGCAAAACAGAGGGAGAAAGTCGACTTGACCTACACCGAGGGACCAGTATACAGAATGGTGTAAGGGGAACAAGTGGAAATTAGTGGTCCCAGTAGGTCAGCTCGACTACATCCTGACGCAAAACAGAGGGAGGTAGTCGAGCTGACCTACACCGAGGGACCAGTAATATACAGCATTGGTTTGAGGGGAAGTAGTGGGAATTAGTGGTCCCAAGGTGTAGGTCAGCTCGACTACATCCTGACGCGAAGCAGAGGGAAGTAGTCGAGCTGACCTACACCGAGGGACCAGTAATTCCCACTATTTTCTAGAAATAAACTATGCTGTATTTGTTTGACTACACCTCATTTATAATCACTGCCTTGTCGATAACGGCCTTTGTAGATTTTTCATCTGTATTCAAGTTCTTCGTCAGTCAATGACGGAAATGTATAAGTAACGTTACTGAGACTGGTTTCATGCCACAGACTACATGTCTACGAGGTGGGTTCCATAGGAAATTTCTGGTGCTACCAGAAAATAATACCGCACGGCAGCGAGCTAGATACTCACCGGAACGACGTCACCTGGCAGCGTATCATTTTTACTTCCCGGACGCGCGGCAAAACCGGCCAATAACGCGCTCTAAATGTAGTAAATTATATTATAGTCATAGAGCTATATTAATTTAATATAGCTCTATGATTATCGTCGATTTCTTTGTTCACGCTTCAAATCTAGAGAGGAGCTATAGGTGTAGTGACCAATCCTATGTTGTCTGCACCCCCATGTTTTGAAGGGGTTTATTAAAAAAAAAAAAAAATTCTGCACATCCACCATACTACAGTAGATGGATTAACCCCAGCTTAGTACTGCATTCACATTCTTTGTAAATGTTGGTGTTTTTTTTAATACTGACAATACCTATTGTGATTTTCAAGCATCAGTATACTCTATCAACCATTCTGGCTGTAATACTTTAGCGGGATACATCATATACCTGTACATGTAGCACACATGCTCTTTTATCTACTGCAGTCTTATGCACATTACATAATTTACTAAAGCCCGAATTCATATACGGTGATTTTCCCCTTGATCACAATTAAATTAGAATATATTAACTTAGCAATTGCCATTATTATGGGCAAGTTGCCTATATATGGACAACTTGGCAACTTGCTGCCAAATGGAACCCATCCACTTCCTCTGGCAAATAGGGCTAATTTTCAAGCGTAATTTTATCAAGTCTGCCTTTAGATGGAAGCCCCCAAACCAGGGAGTTGATCTTCGGCTGTATTTACACAATCCCACCACCTTTTTAAAACCCAAACTGTCTTCTTGTTCACAATAAAAGTGCCCATTTATTGGCAAGTGCCCATTATAGGCACGTGCCCAGGTTTCACACGTATGAGGCTCAATTCTGGTTTCCAACTATGCACACACTATCAGGCAAAGGCTTTACACGTATGAATCTCAATGTTGGTGTACATCCATGCTAACATTATCGCCTTAAACTTAAACATCAACACAAATTGCAGCTAGAGGGCGCCATTTCATTTTATCATGGCTTGCTTAACCGCATTGGTTCAACGTGCATGTTTCTCGATGAGCCAAACTAAAGTGTACAAACATGGGAAGAACTTGAAGATATAAAACAAACGTCAGATGTGCCTGTTTTTTAAGGAAACTCGACAAAATCTGTTTTTCAAGATATGTTAAATTCTTATTAAAGAAACATGTATCCTTAGTCTTTTTTAAGAATTTATGTTATACATTTCTTTTCTTTGATATTGCAATGTTCTTATTTTTTTCTGTCAGCCAGTGGAAAATTGTAATAAAAAGATTATAAATGAAATAAAACAAAAAGCTCGATCCAAGAACACTATCGGAAAATGAGAAACTCTCATGTATACTCGCTATGATATTGTAGTCCTGTCTGTTTACATCAAATTAAGGCCTGACCTAGAAGTAATTGCAATAGAATGTTGCAAGACTAAATGTGAGTGCAGCAACACCATAGCAATGACCAAATACCACAGCAATGACCAAATACCACCAGGCAGATTGATTGAGGACAACAAGTTCAACAAGTGCTTGAAAAAACTTCCACTCATAGATCAATAGAAAACATTAGATTGTTCACATGTTGTTTGTTTATTTATTTGAAGTTGTTTGACGCTTGATTGATGTTTGACGCTTGATTGATTTCTATTGCAATTAGTTCTAGGTCTTAGCGTAAATTGACTTAACTATTGCGCCCTGACGCATCCTCATTAAAAACGTATGAGCAGAAAAAATGTTGGCCTCGAATTACACAGCACTGTGCAGCAGTAAACAGGTCGCCCATAAACGTTAAGCGCTGAAGGCACGGACACCCGGAAGATTGCATATACGCTCATATCAATTTCACGCTGGTTGTGTCCATTCTCAAAGCTTGAATAAGAAATTATGATATTGAATTAGTTCCAGTGAATCTAATGAGACGAAGAGGTAATTATCTGGTTACTGTGCCAACTCCTTCTACTGAAGGCTACAAGCTGATTACGTTCAAAGGCAGTCAGGTTGCAGCGTACTCAAAATGAGGCGAACAGCGACGTTTTATTTGCAGCGAATTGACGGTCTCGCAGCAATGAGATTTTACGAGATTTTGTGATCATGGAGGAGTGCCCCGCGTAAATGGGCCACAATTCCATTTTCGCAGCATTGTTGGGCCAACACGGGGTGTTATGTCAACATGTATTATTTTCTGTGTCTAATAATAGTATTTTTTCATTGATAATTTCCTTGTGAATGTTATTTACGAAGCTTGTGAAATTAGGTATAAAAATACTTTTGTTTAGAATGCCCGCACGTTTTGGGTGACCCTGACTGTTTCGAGATGTTTTGAGACAACATTTCTCATTTGCTACAAACTTAAAGAGTTATGCTTTCGACTCTTACTATTTCCATCTCTGCTGGACAAACGGGCGATTTTCTTTTTGATGCGAAATTTACGAGAATTGTTAACTTTTGCACTTGGAAATGTATGTTTCAATGACGTCATTCACGTGGATTATGTACACGTACACGTTATTAACTATACTGGTCTTGCTCCAAGACTGAGTTTTTCATTTGTTCCGGGGCGCGTCCGTCAATACTCCGAAAACGAGTCGAAAAGACCCGTGAAATGCCGAGGACATGTTCTTGCAGTAAATTCGAGAATTATAAATACATGTACAGTGTAATAACATCGATCGATTTAATATGGAAATTCAAAATTGTCTTGAATCTCTACATTAAAACAAAAAATTGGGGGAAATAGTAACAAACCTTTTATTATCAAGAGGAAAAAAACCACTCATTAACAGACTTTTGTGCAACACTCAATTTTTGTGGAATTTAACCAGGAATAATTGATACTGAAATTTAACTGACAGACTCAACAATTAAATTTGATTTTGTTTGTTCATTTCTAATTTCGTGTTTTTTATTAATTTTTTACTGTTTTTCTAAAATAACGTTAAAAAGTTGTGAATGAAATAAAGAGTTAAACCAATGCATCTTTTCCTTTGCAATATCAATGCACAATTGCATTTTTTAAGCTGACGTCACGATTTCACCACGTTTTTACGCATCCCCCTATCAATTGGCGTTGCGTGCTTGTCTCACCCCCTGAACCTCCTTTACGACCACAGACATAAATAACCTATAGACGGACAGCGCCAATGGAAATCAACCTCCAGGTACCGTAATTTCGACGGCGCTTGACTAAGTATGAAATCGTGGGCGGAAGTGATTGACAAATGTGCACGACTCTATGGACAAACTTCGGGAGGACGGACACAAATCGGTAATTTCGGTTGAAAACGCAGCTGATGTCGACTAAAAATACTTTCAGCTGTTAACTATATAAATGCTGCATAGTTGTCAAAAATAACGAGTTCTTACATAAATTAAACAATTTGCCCACGATTTGTGGCTTTCATGAAATTTCACTCTGGCGCCCCCTGCTGTCCGTCTATAGGTTATTTATGTCTGCGGTTCCACCCAGGTGGGCCCCAACAAAGTGCGTCACCAACGTTGAAATGTATCTCATTCATTCTTCCACGCTCACGACCCGCACGCGAATTTATTTTCCGTAGGTGGGTGAGTTT